>JACBKR010000480.1:0-53522 GCA_014218235.1 Colocasia esculenta
CTTTAAAAGGTTTTGTCATAGCAAAATCACCATGTTAGAATAATTTAAAGTCTTAAATAATTTTCTTAAGGATAGTTGCTCAACATTAGAAACTATGCACACCAAGGGACTTTTAAGAACCATGTCTTCAATGATATATTGCCCCAGTTCAATTGAGATATGGTTGTTAAGAGGAGGGTGCACCTATTGCACTATTGGAAGAACTTAAAGTAATAAGAGCACCTATATGAATCACTACATATGCTGAGTGGCGGGAGATGGGATGACCAAAAAAAATCTATCAATTCCCTTTGATGAGGATAGTATTCAAGTAGCTATTATGGTAAGCATTGATTTATAATTCAGTAATATTTAATTTTATTTCACAGTATATCATTAGTAACACAACATTATGCTTCATCAACTATAATAGACAAACCCTAAATTGGTGAGACTGTTGAACAAACCATTCCCCTATAAACAACAAGTGGATGTGTTGTGTGGGAAGACCTCAATGAGGGGGAGTCATTTTCTTAGATCCAACCAAGCTGTTGATGTGGAGTCTCGACAATCTTTTAGTGATAAGGATAACTCTTCACGACAAGGATTTACTGTCGTGGGACTAGACTCTCGACCGCTCCATTGATGAGAACAACTTCACCCTTTTTTTATTGCTCATTGTCCTCACAACCACCTCCTCCAACCAATTCAATACTTGAGAAAACTCCAACAAGCATCCATTGGGACCTCATTAATGTTGTCAAATTCCACTAGAATGAATCGGCATGTATCACACTTCCATCATCATTTTAGATTCTTTAAATCTTATTATCTAATCATGAGGACCTCATTAATGTTGTCAGATTTCATTGAGATGAGAATGCAAAGGAGATAATGACATCTAATTTGGCTTGATAGTTGTATACAGGTTAAATGAAATTATATTACCACATTTCTTTAGTTGATTTATTATATGCCATATATGTAGCTTAATGCATAATGTTCTTGTAGTTCAACCCTCTACTAGTGTGGTTTAAAGGATGTGCTCTCCCAATAAACAGTGATCTCGTCCACTTATTTAGGGGCTAGGCGATGGCATGAATAGATGCTCGTCCATAGAAGCCCAACATGATTAGTTGAAATGACCATGTTGATGCGACTTGTCATCATCTAAATTATTCCTTGGCATTGTAGTTGCCTTGTGTCGTGCTTTACCATGTTGTGGATATATAGTTATCTTGATATGAAAATTTTTTAGGCCTCTTATTCTACATTTAAAGACTTATTATATTATATACTGATGCTTAAGGGTGAGCATTATTTGGGTACAACCCAACAACCAAACCAAAATGATAGATTTGGTTCAGTTTGATTTGGGTTCGAATTTTAAAAATTTTAGTTTGGGTTCAAATCTAACCGTATTAAAATTTTGGTTTGGTTCGATTTTGATTTTCCAAACACCAGACTGAACCTCTATGATTAAAGCATCCATGTATTTGATCAGATTAATAACAATTTTGCTGCAACTTAGTACCTTATTAATATTATGCCACTAGTTTGTCTCGGGACCATTGACCTACAAAAATACACACAATTTGTATGGGTGTGTGGAATAAAGAAAATAGTGGCATGTTAGTTGTCTTTGACAAATATAGACCTAGTAGCAAGATTTATCAATTATAGTTCAAATTGAACCAAACTAAATTAATTTGATTTGATTTTCAAAGTCATTTGATTTGAGTTGAACACTTAATGTAGTTTGGTTTGAGAAAAATTCTCTTCAAACTGAATGAAACCAAACCGTGCTCACTCTTAATGATGCTTGTGTGCTCTATGTATGATTCAAGTTGTATGTTAAATTTAGAGAAAAATATGGTTGGCTTGTCGAGGAGGCCTTGTGTATGTCATTGGATTGTCCATATGGATAAGATCCTATTAGATCTTCTAACCGAGGTGCATGCAACCTATGTAAGGTGAAGGGAATTCCATTCACATGCCTTCATAAAATCTTGTCATCTTTCAACCACATTGCTGAAGTTAACTATGATAATGACAAGTTAAAGATTGATTGAAATTTATTAAGAAAATGACACATGTTGTATGTGCAATTGAGCTCTAGAATTAGGTGGACTTGAGATGACAAAACAAACGTCCCAAATGCACCAAACAAACAATGTTAGCAGCTATTGTGGTAAAAATAAAGTGGCATCTTTTCAAGATCCTTTTTTTAGTTCTTCTTTTTTTACATTGATGATCGAAATTTGTTTTCTTTATTGAATTCAACAAATAACCCAAAGGTGAAAATGCTCATTAACAAATCATTCCCGTACAAAAACATGTGGTGAGTCTTTATGCACTTGTGACTCATTCTTTTTGACATGAAACAATAAGCATTCAATTAATATTAATAAAAGAACTTTAATATATATCAGTTAATATTAATATTAATATACCTCATCCATATCTTTCTTCTCAAGTTTATCAAATTTCTCCTCAAGAACTTTGATCCTTTCATGCAATGTCTTATTTTCAGACTTCAAATTTTCACTTTTTCTTCCCCACAAACTAGCTGGTGTAGGCCCAATGCCTACTGCTCGTACTCGACCAGATTTTTCTTTTCCGAACACCATAGAAAAAGGCATCATCTTTCGCTACCACTGGATATGAAGAGTTGGTTGAAATTTGAGACTGTTTCAGAACTTTAAGTTTTTCCTGTTTACGCAAATAATTCATTCTTCAATAAGATGACATGTGAAAGTATTAAACATAGAGATGTAGATGTAAGAACTGATGTTGTTAAAGAGTTCGTGTAAAAGAAGACTTACAATGGAAATTGCACACTCCTCATTTATGGGCCTGCCATCTTTTCTAGTGTGTGTAATAATGAAAACATTTGCTCGATCTAGATCAGTCCTATTTTTCTCCTTCTAAAATAAATAAAATATCTACTTTAACAACATGTTTAAGCTCTATTTATCATATCTAATGAAAAGTGCATTATAATGTATTCACCTCAACTTGTCAGATGTCTGTAAATGATCGAGTCCCTACACAATGGAACATGGTGTGGACGTTTTTATTTTTTGTATTTATTTCACTTCTTCTCTACACAACAATATTTAAGAGTTACACATTATCCAAGGGTTATAATTTTTGATATGTAAAACCTCTCACCCGAAATGCAGAAGATGTCTATGTTTTAACGGCGTCTCTCCACATGTCTCCAGTAATGTGATATCTGTTGAACCACTCTTATATTTTATCATTTATTTTGGTGATAATAAAACTCATGATTAACTTAAATATCATGAATATATTTAATATTATGTTTTTCCTCATAAATACAACATACTATGGCACTTTCATTTCATGATTTGCACTGGAAAGCTAAATCGATTGTTATTCAATACATATCGATTACTAACTAAGTGCCACATCAATCAGAGATCAGAAGTCCACATCGATTACTATTTTTAAAGTTCACATCGATTATTCCCACATCGAGTATGCTTTCACATCGATTATGTACGAACATCGATTATGTTTAAACATCGATTACATTCACATCCATTATGATTAAACATCGATTATGTTCACATCGATTATGATTAAACATCGATTATGCTTATACATCGATTATCTTTCACATCGATTACCTTAGAACATCGACTGTGTTCAAACATCGATTACACTTAAACATCGATTACATACATGGATTACATTCAAACATCGACTACACTCAAACATCGATTACATACATGGATTATATTGAAACATCGATTACACTTAAACATCGATTACATACATGGATTACATTGGAACATCGATTGTCTTTCACATCGATTGCATTAGAACATCGATTGCTTCACTTAAACATCGATTACCTATATGAAACATTGATTACATCTGAAACATCGATTACTATTATACTTAAACATCGATTGTCTCTACATTTCAAATGTTTCAAAATGTCTTTCGCACCCAAATGAAAGTTCAAATGTACTTCATATGTTTAACTTATTATTTCTCTGACTGAAGATCTTTTTCTGTCTCATAGGATTTCTTCCTTCTTGCAACAAAAGAAAAGCACCTACATTCTATTTCTAGCTATCTGCAGGAAATACAGACAAAAGGCAAAAAGAGGTATGAGCCACTAACGAAAGACTTCACGAGTCTAATCATCTACCTTACATTTAATGTCTATAGGTCCACCTCTACACACAGTCAACATCTTGGACCTACTGTTGGCATCCTTAGAAGTGCACACCAGCTAGAACATCTTCCTCCATTCCAAGTAGCCAGTAGGCACAAGAAGAAAGCCGTTAGACTCAAAGAAAAGAAGATGAAGAAGAAGACGAGCAACAGATCAGAGAGCTCCAACGGCCATCTGTGAACGGATCTGTTCAAAGTTGCTCCATAAAAGGGAGAAGCAAAAGAAAAAGAGGGGATAGAGAGTGAACCTGAAGATCATTCAAAGAGTGTATATCCAGTGAGCATCCAACTCCATACACACTCAAGTAGGAAAGGAAGAGAGCTCGAGCCCATTCAAGCTGAAGTATTCAAGCCGTCTTCCTTCTTCCTCACTCTCTCTCTTTGTGTCTCTGTGTATTTGAGAGAGAGAGAGAGCTGGGGGGTTAGCCTAAGGAGAGTCATGTCCTGTAAACTCTTTCCTTCTTAGGCTCAGTCTTAGATCAAGCATTTCATTATTTATCTAGAGCTTGATCTGGGGGCTTCAGGTCCTAGCTTCTATATTCAGAAGTGTTCCTCTTCGGTTGGAAGAGAAGGCTTGCAGTGCAAGTGTTCCCCTTGTGTTAAGGGAAGAACCGCACTGGGGTTTGTACCAGGAGGTTGGTTTCTTGACCTGTAAGAGAAGTGGGCTGCCTTCTTGCCTGGGAAAGAGAAGAAGACCAACTGGGGGTGCTGGGCTTTGCATGCCCCTTGTTTAAGGGAAGACCAAAGTTACTTGGTGGTTAGTGAAATCCCAAGAGTTTTCTTGGGGACTAGACGTAGGACTTCTTTTGGAAGGGCCGAACCATGATAAATCTCTGTGTTCGTTGTGTGCTTGCTTCCACGCCTTTAATTTCCTTGCACATGCTTATTTAGACTAACCAAACTTTTTCAAGTGGTGATTGTTGTTTCAATTTTTCATATTACCTATTCACCCGCCCCCCCTCTAGATTAGTCTTACTGCCAACCGTAAGTGGGCCAACAATATCTGCTTGCTAGTTTCATCTGAATGCCTTTTTTATCCTACTTTAAAATTTTCTTTGTAGATCATACTTATGAAACTTCCACTTAAATGAGAGATATTTCATTACCTAACTCCTATACAAATCTTCATTAGGAATATCATACTTTCTCTACAAAGAAAAGACAAATGTTATAATTATCTGAGGTTAAAAATATCATGAATTCAATATACATGAGGTTAAAAAATATATAATTACCTGAATAAACAACCACACAACTTCAATACAATTTTGTGGCATTTTATCCCAACTTTGAACATTAATAGGACACTTGTCTACATTTCTTGCCACTGTTCTCAAAAATGTCCTCAATGATTTACCACCCTTGCCAGTTGGTTGACCAAGATTATCCCACTCCACACAAATTTTTTTCCATCTTTCAAAGCATGCACCTCATAACACATCGTAGGTCCTCGTCCTCTCCTCTTCTTCTCCAAATCATGAACCTTCATTGTGATTTCACCTTCATCTTCCAACTCTTCACTTTCACATGGCATCCTATGTGAATCATGTAGTGAGTGTAACGACCCCGAGAACCCGACCCTCGGCCCAAGCTGAGGACCCGATTTTTCGCGGTCGCCGTCCACGGATCCGGGGACCCAGAAGAGCTATAACACAAGTCTAACGAAATATGTAAGGGAAATAAACGTCAACTGCTGAACTAGAAGCACACACGCGGAAGCAGAAAGAAGAGCGAGACTGCAACGTATCGCTCTAGATACAGTCCCAACACACGCACAACTAGTACAAGTAAAAAGGGGAAGGATAGAGCCCTTAGGAGCACACCCCGAGGGTGACGTACAACTAAAAGGGGGAAACCACTGCTAGCTGTGGGGACGATGTCTACCGCCCCTCCTACTCCACCCCACGCATGCCCTGCTGCAGCTGAGAAGTCTCACTTGGGAAAAAGAAGGGATGAGCTTCACAACAGAAGCTCAGTAGGGACTACCAATCTCCTACTGGCTCTAACAGACAGAAATATATATATATATATATATATATATATATATAATATATATATATATATATATATATATTATATATATATATATATATATATCAGGGTTTGACGTGCCGCCGCGGTCGACCCATACCGTGCCTGGGCGCGGGCGAGCCCCAGGCACAGTTGGGTCCTTGGGGGTGACCCGGGTGTGCCGCGGTGGCACGCCGCGACACACAGCAGACCGGTACGATCCGGTCCGCTAACTTTGTTTTGTTTTTTTTTTATACTTCTTTCATATTCGGTGCATTTTAAGTGATCTAAATGATGTCTAATTGAAAAATTTTAAACATAAACTAATTAAGAGATTATACAAATTATAGTAATTTTATTTTAATTTTTTTAATTATTTTTTCGTCAAGTAAAAATTGTCCCAAAAATCATTAGGTCGAGTTAATCTCAACATCTATACATCAGTGACTCTTGATATTTATATTTTTAGAATCAGTATATTTTTTTAGTAATTATGATGACTTCAGATATGACTTTATTTTCAGAACCAAATGTCGTCTCGTTGAAGTGCACAGAGGGTTCGTCGTACCGCGGCAAACTCTGTGTGCACTTAAGAGGTCTAAATGATATCTAATTGAGATAAAATTTTAAATATAAACTAATTAAGAGATGATACAAATTATAGTAATTATTGTTTAATTTTTTAAATTAATTTTTTGTCAAGTAAAAATTGTCCCAAAAATCATTAGGTCGACTTAATCTCAACATCTATGCATCAATAACTCCTGATATTTATATTTTTAAAATCAGTATATTTTTCTAGTAATTATGATGACTTCAAATTTGACTTTATTTTTAGAACCAAATGTCGTCCCGTTGAAGTGCACAGAGGGTTCGCCGTACCGCGACAAACTCTGTATGCACTTGAGGTCTAAATGATGTCTAATTGATATGAAATTTCACATATAAGCTAATTAAGAGATGATACAAATTATAGTAATTATATTTTAATTTTTTAAATTAATTTTTTGTCAAGTAAAAATTGTCCCAAAAATCATTAGGTCGACTTAATCTCAACATTTATGCATCAATAATTTCTAATATTTTATATTTTTAGAATCAATATCTTTTTCTAGTAATTATGATGACTTCAAATTTGACTTTATTTTTGGAACCGAATGTCGTCTAGTTGAATTACACACAATCAAAGATAGTACCATAATTATATTAATAATATAAAAATATTCTAAAAGTAAAGATAATTATGTTTTATATAAGTGATCATGTCTTACGTATAATTTACTGTCTCTTTTAATTTCTTATTGTCATATTAATATTTTATTATAAATTTTAAGACGTTACAGTCTTGTTTTTGTTTTTGGATTATTGTTGTTGATCTAATGGAATACATTGGTCATATTATGAACAACTTTCATGAAGAGCCCAAAGACTGGATCACCCTCGTTCAGGCTGTAGAGAGATCGCACTCATTGCTAGTTTGGATCGCGATATGAGAGAGAATGTCAAGAATAATTCATTGTATCTTTAACCACATACCTTCATTTGATATGATTATATATAGTTGGAACTCGTAGAGGAAGTCGTAGGGAACAACTTTCATCAAGAAGCTTTGAAGAGATATGTACTCATTTGAGATGTGTAAGGCATGATAATCTGTATATGTAGATCATGATATGAGAGAGAATGTGAAGAATAATCTGCTATAACTTTAGGCACAGACCACAAATTGAGGTGATTCCACTTCGAGGACAAAGCTGAAGAAGAGTAGAACAACTTTGGTGAAGACCTCGTAAGCATATCAGCCCTTTTTCAGGCTGTAGAAGACGTGACATCCCTGATAGTTCTGGAGGATATGAGAGAGAAAGGGGAGAGAGAAATGGTGCAATGTTGAAAATGACTTTTCCTCTGGCTTTGGGGCAATAGGACTTCGTGAGTAGAGCCTCTATGGGTCTCTTCACGTGGTGGTTATCTTTTCCTATCCTATAGAGTCATAGGATGTGTTTAAGAGAGAGAGAGAGAGAGAGAGAGTACAATCTCGAGTTAGAAAGAGAGTCCATGCATGAGAAGTGATGGAGAGTCTATCTTAAGTTTGGATGGAGAGTCTTCTTTTGAATTTTGCTCATTTTAAATATTCACCAAGTCACAAAATTAAAAAAATAAATCAAATAAGCCATTTTCCCACCGTACCTCAGCGGTACGGTACGGTACGTACCTTCCCACGGAGAATGCGGCACGGCCGATTCGGACGGTACGGCTAACCTTGATATATATACATATATATATATACATATATACAATTAATTAAATAACAACAATTATATCTCCTACTCTACAAAGAAAAGTGCGAAAGCGAAGCTACAAACTAGCAACGGTACGGAAAGACACCACGGTCGAAAACTCCGTAGAACCTACACGTCGTGACTACCACACGGCTGGCAACGCAACAGAGCGAACCCTGCCTGGACAAGAGACACTAGCTACGGAAACTGCTACCACTAGTCAATCGGTCAGGTGCGTCCACTGACATCTTATCCTCGACCCAGGTCCAAACCTCCACTCTCGTCAGAGTGGGGGCGGGAGCACAAAGTACACAACAGTAACCGCCATAGTCTGGCCGGACTACGATCCTACGCTTGGTCTCTCCAAGTGGTTCTGGGACCATAAAGAGCGAGGCAGTGAGAAGAAGGATTGGCTGGCCTGCACAGAGTAGAACTCTGGCCGTCCTCGGTGTCCCAGACCAACCAAGAGAGCTCTACAAACGACTCGACGCCGCTGTCCTAACCACCATTTTCCCCTCAACTCCAGAGTCCGTGACTCGAGTACGCTCGTCACCCCGAATGCTCCCTCTAAGGTGCACGAGGACGGGGGTCCCAGGCAAACGATAACAACCTCTCTCACGGGACAAGCCCTCAGGTGCCGAGCACCGGGCGAACGACTAGTGTAGGACCGTACTAGGAACTAGCACTGGTGCTACGGGTACAGAAAGAACCGAAAATGGCGAAGACTCCATGAGAAATAGAACCCCACAGAAACTTACCTGTCTCTGATGCTGTCACGACGCATCGGGCCATCACGACACTGTCGCGACCTCTATAGCGATCGCGATCTCAGCCGAGAGGGGTCCCGATACAATCCTCCCAAGGACCACCCAAAAACCGGTACAAACCACATCTAAAGGGGAGGGAACATGGGGAAACATTAGGAAATCTTGTAAATGCACCAAACCACCCTAAAACCCCATAAAACATGGATTACAAGGAATCTACGCTCGAAGAAAACCTCACTCACCATGAGCATGATTCTCACACATCCTGTTAGGATCGGATACTCGGTGATGGCAAAGCTAGAAGGGGGGGTTGAATAGATTTGCAGCGGAAACTTAAGCAATTTGAAAATTACTTCGGGTTAAAAGATCTACTCAATTAAAACCCTCTGATCTGATGTAATGTGTGTGAGCAAAATAACAAGTAGTGTGTAGACGAAATCCCTATACATGCATCTAGCGCAATACAATGCAAAGCACAAATCAAACCACAGTGCCAAGGGATTTTTTAGGTGGTTCGGAGATCACACCACGTGACTCCTACGTCCACCCCCCACACAGTGAGGACACACTACTCAAGAACTGAGTACAACACACACACGAGCACACTGGCTCAACCACACACACACACCTAGATCAAGTCCACAAAAGATCAGATCCTCTAGCCTTGATCTGACCAACACACCACACACACGTTGTCTGATGCAAACACGCAATCAGAACAACAATCCACACGTGGATCAAGCACAAGGAACGCTTGAACCACTACCACCACACTATGATCTATACACAACCCTTGTACAGATCACAAACCACACACTTCCCAAAATCCACGCACTGATATCCAATCAATACACACACACACAGAGATTGGTGAAAGTAGTGAAAAGAAGAGTTTTGAGATGAGAATCAAATCCCGATGTAGATCTCTTCTTGTTGGTCGTCCAGAGACTTCAAGCTTCGTCTTGACAAGTATCAGTTGATGGAGAAGCTTGAACCACGGACGAACCAGCTTCAACTCTGCTTGGAGGTTGTTCTTCTTTGTTCTGGGCAGAGAGATGAAGCAGGGCAGCAGGAAGAAAGCCTTCTTCTTGACCTTTGCTTAGGGTTTTGTATGGTGGCTCCTTGCTGAAAAATAGCCTCATATGATCCTTATATAAGGGTGTTCAAACATGGAGAGTCGTGCTAAAAGGGATCACCCAAATATAGATCATATCTCGGCCATTAGATCTTCCAAAAACTCCGTCTGTCGATAGACGACTTGCTGCTGTCGACAGATGCTGACAGGTTTGCACAAACCAGAAAACTGGGTTTCCGGGAATAGATTTCTGAGTGATCTGTCGACAGGCGAAAATCATCTGTCGACAGATGCACTATTCATCTGTTGACAGATGCACTGTCATCTGTTGACAGGTGCACTATTTCAGCAACTTGTCTTGTTCTTTTGCACTTGGATTTTGGGCTTTGTCTTGTACATTCACACCTACATTAAAAGACATAATTAGTGAGATATAATGAACATATAAAACATGTGTTTCATTTGCATCCAATTGTCATTCTCATCATGTATCACACATTCATACACACATTTGTTTTGTCTTGTTCATGAAATATTCATCATAAAAAACAACATAACATCAATTAGTATTGCTCATCATCAAAACATTTAAGCACATTGTTTAACCCAACATTCTCCAATATGAGAACCCACACATCCCACGACCCCAAACCACGGAGAAACCACCATCTCAAGGGGGAGGGGAGCATGCTAGGACGAGTGGGAGATGAGGGTTCCTACCTCCAAGAGTAGGGCCAACCCGTTGGGGCCTTCACGTCGGAATGGCCACCTCCTCCTCTCTCTAAGCACCATGAGCACGTCCCCTACACGATGGAGACGATACCTCCTCACCACGAGCACCATAAACGCCAAAAACTGTAACAGCCCTGGATATTTATACCCAATATGGGTCCATATCCAAGTCCGCCTCCCACGATCGGACCGAAGTCTCGCAAGGGATATCTCTAACACGTGTCCATTACGAATATAAAGACAACAACTACAGTATAAGACACAGGAAATTACAAGTGCTCATATCTGTATACAACATGTACAACTGTCCCAATACAATATTACATGTCCAATTAAAGAGTACAACTACTTGAGGCATACCCCGAGGGAGCACAAGCTCACACGACTCATCTAACTCTACTGTTGGTGGTACAAGTCTACCAAGACTCCTCCGAAGCCACACCAAAGTCGGGTAACACCTGAAACAAGCTGTAAGGGAGTGAGCCTCAACACGTCACTGGCTCAGTAGGGACCTCCCACAAGGAAACAACAACAACACAAAAGAGACATCAACCCTACAGGGTCTCACAGGCAACACCGGTAAGCTAACCACAACATGCTCACACAAGCATGTTAAACAACAATTAAACATAATCATACCGGCTAACCTCAATCCTCAGAAAGTAAAAGCAAGTAACAGGACTAGCTCAGCACCACTAGTCTACCCTTTAACAGAAACATCTCGACCACAAGCCTCATCGACAGATCACTGCCTAAGCTACCAGTCTCACAGGCAAACCAACCACACAGGGTAACGGGATTGGCATCAACCAGCCAACACCCTCATACCAAAACCATAATCGTACGCTTAACTAACACGATAACATACAACGTGTAGTAGGTCATACCACGAGACCTCCTCAAAGCACATAGCCACCTCAACACCTACTGAGGCCGGTACATATGTACCACAACACAGAGCTACCCACAAAGGGTAAATGTACCTACTACCACGAGGTACAACATAGAACCACAACCAAAATCGTGCCACCACCAGGGCACACCTCAACCATTACCACCTTAACCAGCGAGTCACACACAAACCAACACCAGTGGCAAAACACGAGTCGGAAAGGAACGACGCCAACACACGGGAACGGACTACTGGTTCATGATGCCAGTATCCAACCCGGACAACATAGCACAAGAACCACCTCTCAGTCTCGTAGTCACGGATGAATGGTCCAACTGCCGCTCCACAACCACAAACCAAAGAACAGTGGAGCCTAACCATCACCACACACACTTGCAGACCGCACAGCTGTAGGTCCAAGCCTGGCACCTTTAGGGACTCCGGCCCAAGCTCCCTAAAGTGAGGCACTGGAAACACAGGACTAGCTGGGGACCAGTGACATCTACTGGTGTCCGTCCCCCAACCACGAGCGCGCTACAAGCGACTGCACACCCACAAACACAAGTCGCTGCTTACAGTCGTCTTTCCCTCAGCCAGACGTACAACTCAAACACAGGAGTGAGGGTGTCCAGGAAGATGACACAGACCTCGACGGTACACACAGTATCGGGACTAACCCCCAGCACTACACACGTTCCTGGCTCTCCTAGGAACCTGGGGTACTCGATTGAAGAGGTATTTCAGAATAGGCACCGGACCACCAGACTCGGCAAGCACACAAACCACGATATACATACTTATACAATCTCTATTTATAAACCACGGTATAAGTGTTAGGAATAGCTTGTCCCTGGTCACTATGTGACCTACAAGCTAGCCTACATAGTCACATACATGAACTACCATAACCTTGCCTGCCATTGGTCACCCCGTGACCTCCATAGCAACACACACCACTTAACACATCAATCAATTACATCAATCTTTAAAAAAGAACAACAACAGACCAGGCTAAGTCCACACAGGACCTTCACTGCCCCAAACACATAACTTACTCTTCGAAGCTAAACCACGTCGAACACAGCCGACGCCTTTCAAATCGTGTCAACCTATCCAGACGCCATTCAAAACCTTAACGCGACAGGGCCCAGTGACGCAACCAAGTCGCGTCGGCCCGATACGACGCTTTCAAATCCAAATCGGTCAACCCACGTCAACATAAATCGCGTCTGACCAAACCGATGTGTTCAATAGAATGCGTCGGGTCAAGCAGACGCGACCCCAACACCGCCACAGCGCAACAGACAAAACCGAAACACGTCGACTCAAAGGGACGCATTCATCCATGAACGTGTCGCCTTTCCTGGACACGTTTCAACGGTGACAATGGGTTCAGCTCACGGGCCGAACCCATCTTCCCCACAGGGAAACCACATACACACAAATCTGATACAAGTTCCAACTGAAGCATTAAACAGAGAAAACTAAACATACAAACCACCCACACATGCACCACCCCTTTAATCCCTTCCTATCATGCTAAAAGACATTAAACAAGGGTAGGAAGTCTCCCTACTAGCTGAAGAACGCTGAAGAACACCAAAACCTCCTCGTTTCCGGCACACCCACGCTCTGTACGCCATCCTCGCGTGGTTCCCGCGCCGCATGAGCCACCGGAAGTCGAAAACGCCAGAAATCTCGCCGGAGCACCGCAGCATCTCCCCCATCGCTGGACAGAGCTTCTCTGCTCTATCTAGTCGAAATGAAGCTTTTAAAGTCACATTCAAATCGCGTCATGTACAGCCTCCGTGTTTAACTCCTTTAAACGTGTCTACCTTGTCTGACGCCACTAGAAACTGCGCGACACGCATCACAGTGTCGGTTCTCCGAATCGCGTCCGGAGAAGCCAACACGTTTAAATCGCGTCGTTTTGCTCCGACATGTTCACAAACAGTGAACCTGTGGGTTAATTGGGCTGAAAGCTAAGGCCCATAACGGCCACACAACATGCGTAAACCACGACTAAGGCCCAATGACCATCTCTTGGTCATGAGCACCACTCCAAAACCTGTAAACACGGATCTGAAAGATCGAGTCATCACATTACTAACACCTAAAAAGAAATGTCATCCTCAACATTCAGGGTGAAACAACAGCAAGTCAGACTAACACCTAAAAAGAAATAAAGCCATAAACAGAACAAGTAGGATACATCTTCTCTGCACTTGCCTTTCAAACCATTTCAATCTGCTTATTTCCGTGCTCGTTCTGCTTTTCTTTTCTCTTTAATTTCTTTCATAGCTGCTCTGCCCGATTACTGCAATCTGCTCTTTCTGTACCTTTCAGCTGTAAGCAATTCTATCTTGTTGTTGGTGCTTTATCTCCCTGGACTCAACCTTCTTTCATATTTTTCCTGGTTGTGCTTGCAACATCTCTTTATGTGCCGCTTCTCTTACTTGAATCTCTTACTATGTACTGTCACACCTCAGTGCTCTGCCACGCTAAACTTTCTTTAAATTTTTGGATTTCTCAATGCCATTCCATTATCCGTCTATCACTTCCAACTGACACACTGCTTCATATGTATTCATATTCTCAATTACCAGTTTTCTCATAAGAACCAATTACCATCCTTGAATTTCCTGCCTCTTTATACCATTCTATGCATACTGCCTTAACTCATATCTGATCAAGAACCACTGCCTCTTTGCTCAACTGTGCATAAACCTCAAACTTTTCTTTCAATCAAGTAGATCTTGGATAATCTGAGAATATGTGATATTCCCTGCTTCCACTGCGCCACTCTGATTACACTAGATACTTAGCAAAGTATCCCACAAATTCTGCCCTTGGTACTGTTTCCAATCACTTACCATTTCCACTATTACTCTAATTCTAGTTGAACTCAGTTCTAACTTTATTCATTCCTCAATTCATCTTGTTTAATCATTTAACACTGGAAGAAAACACCTGAATTCCTGATCTGCCTTCTTTATATTTCAATTCTGGTTGCGCCACAAACTTCAATTTCGAATGCTACCATACTGCTACCGACATACCTTACTCTTCATATACCTTCCTGGCTTTAAATAACATCTTCCCTGGCCGACTAATCACATCATAATCATAATCTTTCAAAATATTCTTTAACTAATCTGCTTTTGCTTTCAAATCAAATCCAGGAATACCTTTATTAGAGTACTCTTCTGCCCAACAAAATTACTTTCTGTGCACTAGCTTGCAAACCTTTGCCGAACATTTCCTGAACCATCTGATTATATCCATTTCATAATCTGCTATATTCTTTATAAGGCCCTCGAATTTCCGTCGCATTATTTGTATTTGCGTGTGTATATTTGTGCTTGTGTATGTATGTACATATTTACGTACGTATTGATTAGTATAATTACGTGTGCATATGTTTATATTAGATGTAAATAATGCATGTATTGAATGGTGATAGTATGGATACACTACCATATACATATTGCATGTATATATGCATGGTATGCATGGTTTTCTGCATATTTTAGAGTTCTGGCCGAAGCCACCTTGGCGTCACCCCCCCCTAGCCGTTGAGGTAGTGTCAGCGTCCAGACATGGACGCCAACACTAATCTTGGCGTCCAGCGATATGGACGCCAATTTCTCTGGCCTGCATGCGCAGCAGAGCTGCAAACTTCTGAAACAAGAAAGCCAACCATTGGGGGACTGTCCCCAACGGCTCTGAAGGCGTCAAGTCCCTGGTGAGTGGGAGAGGGGTCTCTCCTACATGTTAAACCCGGAGATCCTTCCCCAGCCTCTCTTCACCCTTGCAAGAGGAGAAAGGAGAAAGAAAAACCCTAGAAAAAAACTGAGGAAAACCCCACTTTGGAACCCAAAAATCCCTCAACCTGAAGATTGTTCTGGAGATCTACTGCTTCAAGGAGGTTGCTGGATCAACGAGGAAGGCCTCCCCGACCTTGGAAGGCCCTGGAGCTCGCTCAGGAACCCGGAGTCAAGCATTTCTAAGAGCTTCTTGGGACAGCCCAAGGAGAGCTTCACCGAGCCCTAGATCCCTTGGTGCATTTTTCTAAAGGCAAGTGACCTAACCATGATGTCCCCGTATGAGTCTAGGTCGGTTTTACAATTTTTGTACATTTTCCCTCGAGTCCTAGACCCTCACATTCACCCAATCTTGAGAGGTCGGGTCTGTGTTTCTGCACAGACCTGCCTTGACGGCAAGGTCAATGGACGCCGATATCATGCTTGGCGTCCATCGACCATGCCGCTGACCCTGTCAGCGGCCAGAGACCGCCGCCAAGTTCCTCTGGACAGAACAGTGACCTGTTCTGCCCTTCTATACACTATTTTCGGTATGGTTTCCGTGATGAGGATATATGGTAACCCTATACACTATGTATATTGTCAATTGTGGTGTGTGATGAGTGTGGTGTGTGATGGTGAATGTTAGAAAAGTGTATCTCATGAGCTTGTAAGCATAAATTGTGATAATCTTGTCCTCCATGTTTCATGATTAGGATTAGTCTGAATGCCATAGTTTTGTCAAATCATGAAGATTTGTAGATCAGTTAGATGCATACCCAATTTTGGTAAATTTTCCATGTTTGTATAAATGCTAATACATTCGGTTCGGTAAATAAAAAAAAAGACATACAAGGAGGATTTGTGGTGATCGATCTACAATTGTATGATTTAGGGTAAATTTTGTATTCTCAGATCATGTATGTGACAATAACCTCTGTTAAACAGTAAGTGGAAAAATGCATGATGTGTTAAACCCCATGTTAACTTAAATTGTGAATAGTATGCTAAATAGGTTTTTTATTTACTGTAAATTTCTTAGCTCATAAAAATCTGAAAATTTGAGTGTATGACCTTGAACCCGAAAATAGCATGTGGTTAAAATTTCAGGTCATTTGACCATATATAAGAAGTTATGTATTTTTCATGTGAAAGGCATAATTTAGGTATGTTATCGTAATGTGATTAGATATTGCTTAAACCTAACTTGATTGATGAAATTACTGTGTGTTAAGCTCCTGAAATTCTGTAGTGCCATGTTAGGAAAAACAGAGAGTACATGTGAGTGAGAAAGTGAATGAGATGAAAAGTGATATGTGTAAACGATGTGTGAAAATCGGTAAAATGTGTAAATGTGTAACTGTGCCAATGTGACACTGCTTCCGTAGAGGGCAGTGGAGCTGTATCAGGGAAAAGTCCCCCTGAGAAAGTTCAATGTGTAAGTGACCCTAAGGGCATTAGGGGGAATCCTGGAGGTGGACAAGTACCACTGGTTAGGGTGGAGACTTGTTCTCCCGTCTGCGCAGTCCAAGAGTCGCCATTGGAATGCCTTGATGGCGTCTATGTGTAATGTGATGTGTATATGTCCTTCTTTGGTGGTTTGGACTATGTGTCACGGCACCTAAAAATGTGTAATGTGAAATGTGTATGTGTTCATGTGTAAATGTGTAAGTGAACAAATGTGAAATGTGTATGTGTAAAGTGCAACCATGTGAAAGAGGAAACTTGTGTAAAGAAAATGTAAAATTTTAAATGAGAGGGTATGATATTGAAATCTAAGTGAGACAAATCTGAAACCATGTGAATCAGTAAATTCATGTCATTTTCATCCTGTTTATATGTGCAAAGATGTCTAGAATCCATGTTAGGGATAATTGGTGAGCACGGGTACAAGATAGCATGATTGTTGTTCACATGATGTTTTACGCAATATTGTAGCTCTCATGTATAGGTTACAGCCATTAAACCATGTGAAATCAGCAACTTAAAGCATGTGAACGTTTATGTATGTGTTTAAAAACATGTAAGATCCATGCTAGTCATGTTTTCCTTTCATGTATGCACAATGTTCATGTTGGTAGCTCTCATGCCTTGGTTCTTTAAAGACAATTTCATGAGTAATTGAATAGAGAGCACGTGGTAGGTAATTTTATTCTTAGAAATCTGAAAGCATGATCCTTGTATAAAATTGTAAAACTTTCATGATAGGTTGAAACTTTGAAATGACTAGCTGCCATGTTTGAAAATTGTAAATGTGCATGTAGGACCGCTGTGACTTATACGTGTATATTATGAGTAGTGTTGCTTGCTGAGTCTTTGGACTCACTCCTTGCTTCGGCATACAGGTGTAGTTGTGACGTGGCACCTTTGGAGGAGACAGTGGAGACGGACTCCGAGCGCGGAGATTAGCTAGTCTTTGGAGTTTCTTTGTGACTTGTGCATTCGATAGTATGTAATTTGAACATTGTAATAGAATTATCATGAAAAGGATGTATAAGTGTGGACATTATGTATTTAATTTCAGCAATTTAAATATGTGAACTTTCAGTTCCTTATTGTTAATTGCAAACTTCATGTATGTTAAATGTGGATGATGAATGAATGGAGACAGTTGTCTTTTACTTCCGCTACTCTGTTGTATATTCGCATGTATCTCAGCTGTATGTATCGTTTGGGTAAAGTCCCACTGTGAGGACTCTCGCTATACCGCGTGGGTTGGTATAACCGTACCGGTATAATGAGGGCCGTCACAGAGATTGGTATCAGAGCAACCGGTTGAGATTGCACATGAATATACCTAAGTCATCATCCCCATTGCATGCTAAGTATGTCCACAAGCGTAGAAAACACTAATAAGAAGTGGAAGATAGACAAGGAAATGATTATAAAACTTAGTAACCTAACTCTAAGGGTGGCTGAAATTTTATTACAGCCATGGCTTCGAGAGGTAGGCGTGGTGGAGAGTCGGCCCGTGAGGACGAGCCGCGACGCGATGAGCAGGCGGAGCAACAGGCCCCAGCACCACGAGGCCCTGTACTTCCCCCACAGCCACCTATGGATTACAGAGTATTCATGCAGGTCTGGTGCAAGCCATGCAGACGCAGGCTCATACCCAGGCAGCACTCCAGGCTCAGTTGGAGGCCCAGGTAGAATAATGAAACAACTAGTAGTTTGCTATTTAAATTGCATGATATTGTGTTTATTGTGTATTGTTATTGCTTAATGTAGCAGGCTCAGGCACCAGCTCAGGACCATGGTGGACCATCCATCATGGAGCGATTCAAGAGGATGACCCCACCCTCTTTTAAGGGGAGAGTGATCCATAATGGCAGAAAGCTGGTTGAGGGAGACGGAGAAAATCTTCCGAGCCATCAGGTGCCCTGATGAGGATAAGGTGACACTAGCCACTACATGCTACAGGTAGACTTTATTTTGTATGGTTGTGTGTTTTGCTTAAGTTATAATCGTTAGTTGGTGCTTATGAAGGTGTATTGCAGGAGAGAGCGGATGTATGGTGGTCCTCCCTACTTCGTACACGCTTTGAGGACGGAGCAGTAGACGTGACGTGGGAAGCGTTCGTGAGGCTCTTTCGAGCCAAGTTCGTCCCAGAGCATATCCAGGACAAAATGGAGCAGGAATTTCTCCCTGACGCAAGGCTCCATGACCGTGCTGGAATACGAGGCGAGGTTTTCTGAACTTTCTAAATATGCACCGCATATCGTAGAGGATGAGCGCAGGAAGACGAAGAAGTTCGTGATGGGACTCAAGCCATCATTGCGGACGAGACTCGTGGCGTTTGACCACCGGACGCTGGACGAGGCCCTTAGCGCTGCTTGTAGGCAGGAGGGCGAGATGGAGCAATACTTGGAAGAAAAGAAAGCTTCACAGAAGAGGCCAGCAGCGACATTCCAGCGGCAGGATAAGAAGAAGACGGTGTACCAGACACCGCAGAAACCAGTGGCAGTCAGCAACTCTCAGGTACCTTCTGTACGTTCCCCCGGTGTGAAGAAAGAGTGTCCCCATTGCGGGAAGACACATGGTGGGTCCGAGTGTTGGTTGGTAGCGGGTAGATGCTTGAAGTGTGGGAGCAGCGACCACAAGATCAAAGATTGCCCAAGACTCCAGCAAGGAGCTCAGTGTGGAGCGCCAGCACCAGCAGTAGCGGCAGCCGCGCCAGCTACAGGAAGACCAGGAAGGCCTCGAGCCCCAGCTCGAGTGTTTGCTTTAGCTCGCGAGGACGCCGAGCAGGCGGAGCATGTCATCGAAGGTACGTTTTGCTTTTCGGTGTGCACGCTCGGGTTTTGTTTGATACGGGTGCTACTCACTCGTTCATTTCCGAGCGGTTCGCTAGGCAGTTAGCCCTAGAGTCAGGCATAGAGTCTGAGGAGTTAGAGGTCCCTTTGTCTGTGCACACCCCTGCGGGTACGGTATCGACTAGGAAGTGCATTCCGACGTTACCTGTGTGCATTGAGGATAGAGTCCTAGATGGGTGTTTCTTCTTGCTAAAGATGAAGGACTATGATGCTATTCTTGGTCTGGATTGGCTAGAGGAGCACTATGCGTTAGTGGATTGTCGTCGGAGAGAGATTGTTTTCCGCATTCCTGGTGAGGACGAGTTCTCTCATCCCTTGCCAAAGAACTTAGCGGGAAGTTAGTTATCTCTGCCATGAAGGCGATGCGCATGGTGAACAAGGGTTGTGACGCATTTCTTTCCAGTGTTATGCTAGTACCCGATACTGGTTCGTCACTGTCTCTTGCAGAGATCGATGTGGTGCAGGAATTTCCAGATGTCTTTCCCGATGACTTGTCTGGATTGCCACCGGATAGGGAGATAGAGTTTACCATAGAGTTGCTTCCAGGCACCTCTCCTATCTCGAAGGCCCCATATCGGATGGCCCTGCAGAGTTAGCCGAGTTGGGAGAAAGCAATTGCAAGAATTGCTTGATAAGGGATTCATTCGCCTAGTGTTTCCCCTTGGGGCGCACCTGTATTGTTCGTCAAGAAGAAAGACGGGTCACTTAGGTTGTGTATTGATTATAGAAAGCTAAACCAAGTGACTGTGAAGAACAGGTACCCCTTACCTCGGATTGATGATCTGTTTGACCAGTTGCACGATGCATCAGTCTTTTCTAAAATTGACTTGCGATCTGGTTATCATCAGCTGCGGATTAGGAGTGAGGATGTGTCCAAGACGGCATTTAGATCCCGTTAGGACATTATGAGTTCTTGGTCCTTCCTTTCGGATTGACCAACGCCCCTGCAGCGTTCATGGATCTCATGAACCGGGTGTTGAGACCTTACCTAGATAGCTTTGTTGTTGTGTTCATTGATGACATGTTGGTCTATTCTCCGGATGAGGCCACGCACCGTCAGCATTTGAGGTTAGTCTTAGAGGTTTCCATGAGCACAAGCTGTATGCGAAGTCAGCAAGTGCGAGTTCTGGTTGCGCGAGGTTCACTTTCTCGGGCATGTGATCTCCGGCGCTGGTGTTGCAGTTGATCCAGCGAAGGTCCAGGCTGTTATGGATTGGGAGATTCCCAAGACCCTTCGGAGATTCGTAGTTTCTTGGGTTAGCTGGTATTATCGGCGATTCATTGAGGGTTTCTCATCCATCGCCGCCCCTTTGACAAAGCTGACCAGAAAGGTGAGAGAAGTTCGTATGGTCTGAGGCATGTGAGCGTAGCTTTCAGCTATTGAAGGCTAAGCTTACTTCTGCTCCGATATTGGTATTGCCTAGTGGTCCAGAAGGTTTGCATTTTACGGATGCATCTCAGATTGGTTTAGGTTGTGTACTCATGCAGCGAGAGAGGGTAGTGGCTTATGCTTCTCGTCAGTTGAAGGAGCATGAGAGGAACTATCCGACTCATGATTTGGAGCTCGCAGCAGTGGTTCATGCACTAAAGATCTGGAGGCACTATCTTTATGGTGTCAGATTTGAGGTGTTTACCGACCACAAGAGCTTGAAGTATCTTTTCTCCCAAAGGAATTAAACCTGAGGCAGAGGAGATGGATCGAGTTCTTGAAGGACTATGACTTCGACCTTAGTATCATCCTGGAAAGGCGAATGTCGTAGCAGATGCTCTTAGTAGAAAGAGGTCTTCGCTCCAGCAGGATTGGAAGATGTTGGAGGATGCAGCGTGCTCTATGACCGAGTTAGAGCCATCGCTGTGTCAGGCTTTTGTAGCTCAGTTATCCCTTAGATCCTCAGTCTTGGATGAGGTGATCGAGCGACAGGGAGCCGACCCTAGATTGTTAGAGTTAGTGGGTAAGGCGGGCATTGCTCGTGATGAGGACGGTGTGATTAGATTTCAGCACCGTGTTTGTGTCCCTGATGTAGTAGAGTCCGTGAGCATGTGTTAGCGGAGGCTCATAGATCGCGATTCTCTATTCATCCGGGTAACACTAAGATGTACAAGACCTGAGGAGATCATTTTGGTGGTCCGGCATGAAGAAGGATGTTGCGGATTATGTGTCTAGATGTCTAGTATGTCAGCAAGTGAAAGCCGAGCGGCAGCGACCATCAGGCCTTATGCAGAGGATGGATATCCCAGTGGAAGTGGGAAGCTGTCACTATGGACTTTGTTTCGGGTTTGCCTCGATCTAGAAGGGGCAATGACTCGATTTGGGTAGTTGTAGATAGATTCTCGAAGACTGCTCATTTCTTGCCTATGAAGAAGAAGCAGTCAGTAGAGAGTTTAGCTAGATTGTATGTTAGCGGTATCATTAGATTGCATGGTGTGCCGAAGTCGATCATTTCGGATCGAGATCCGAGATTTACTTCGAGATTGTGGAAGGGTCTTCAGGATGCGTTAGGTTCGGAGCTTAAGCTCAGTTCGGTGTTTCATCCCCAGACCGATGGACAGTCCGAGAGGACTATCCAGACGCTCGAGGATATGTTGAGAGCGTGTGTTCTGGATTGGAAGGATGATTGGGAGCGTCATTTACCTCTTGTGGAGTTCGCATACAACAACAGCTTTCATGCTAGTATTGGTATGGCTCCATTCGAGGCGTTGTATGGTAGCCCTGCAGATCTCCTTTATGTTGGGAGGAGACTGGTGATAGGCAATGAGGACCGGAGTTAGTTCAGGAAACTTCGGATAAGATCCAGCTTATCAGGAAAAGGCTTGTTGCGGCACAGGATAGGCAGAAGAGTTATGCCGACAACAGAAGGAAGGATTTGGAGTTCGAGGTTGGCGATCATGTCTTCTTGAAGATATCGCCTACTCGAGGTGTTGTCAGATTTGGCAGGCATAGCAAGCTAAGCCCTAGATTCATTGGCCCATATGAGATTTCTCAGACGTTTGGGCAGCGTGGCATACGAGCTAGCTTTACCCCCAGCTTTGGCTAGCGTTCGCCTGTATTCCACGTATCTATGCTCAGGAAATATGTCCGAGATCTGTCTCATGTGATTAGTCATGAGCCAGTGGAGATTCAGCCAGATCTTTCGTATGTCGAGCAACCAGTAGCTATTCTTGACGGAAGGTTCAGCATCTCCGGAACAAGAGTATTGCGTCGGTAAAGTTCTATGGTGGAACTTCTCAGGCGAGGAGGCTACTTGGGAGCTTGAGGATGCGATGAAGAAGAAGTATCCCCTTTTGTTTGAGTAGTGTCGTTCTAACTTCGAGGACGAAGTTTCTTTAAGGGGAGAGGGTGTAAGGCCCTCGAATTTCCGTCGCATTATTTGTATTTGCGTGTGTATATTGTGCTTGTGTATGTATGTACATATTTACGTACGTATTGATTAGTATAATTATGTGTGCATATGTTTATATAGATGTAAATAATGCATGTATTGAATGGTGATAGTATGGATACACTACCATATACATATTGCATGTATATATGCATGGTATGCATGGTTTTCTGCATATTTTAGAGTTCTGGCCGAAGGCCACCTTGGCGTCAACCCCCTAGCCGTTGAGGTAGTGTCAGCGTCCAGACATGGACGCCAACACTAATCCTGGCGTCCAGCGATATGGAGCCAATTTCTCTGGCCTGCATGCGCAGCAGAGCTGCAAACTTCTGAAACAAGAAAGCCAACCATTGGGGGGCTGTCCCCAACGGCTCTGAGGCTGTCAAGTCACCTGGTGAGTGGGAGAGGGGCCTCTCCTTATGTCTAAACCCGGAGCTCCCTTCCCAGCCTCTCTTCACCCTTGCAAGAGGAGAGAAAAGAGAGAAAGAAAACCCTAGAAAAAACTGAGAAAACCCCACTTTGGAACCCAAAAATCCCTCAACCTGAAGATTGTTCCGGAGATCTACTGCTTCAAGGAGGTTGCTGGATCAACGAGGAAGGCCTCCCCGACCTTGGAAGGCCATGGAGCTCGCTCAGGAACCCGGAGTCAGCATTTCTAAGAGCTTCTTGGGACAGCCCAAGGAGAGCTTCACCGAGCCCTAAATCCCTTGGTGCATTTTTCTAAGGCAAGTGACCTAACCATGATGTCCCCGTATGAGTCTAGGTCGGTTTTACAATTTTTGTACATTTTCCCTCGAGTCCTAGACCCTCACATTCACCCAATCTTGAGAGGTCGGGTCTGTGTTTCTGCACAGACCTGCATTGACGGCAAGGTCAATGGACGCCGATATCATGCTTGGCGTCCATCGACCATGCCGCTGACCCTGAGTCAGCGGCCAGAGACCGCCGCCAAGTTCCTCTGGACAGAACAGTGACCTGTTCTGCCCTTCCTATACACTATTTTCGGTATGGTTTCCGTGATGAGGATATATGGTAACCCTATACACTATGTATATTGTCAATTGTGGTGTGTGGATGAGTGTGGTGTGTGATGGTGAATGTTAGAAAGGTATCTCATGAATTGTAAGCATAAATTGTGATAATCTTGTCCATCCATGTTTCATGATTAGGATTAGTCTGAATGCCTTAGTTTTGTCAAATCATGAAGATTTGTAGATCAGTATATGCATACTCAATTTGGTAAATGTCCATGTTTGTATAAATTGCTAATACATTCGGTTCGGTAAAAAAAAAGACATGCAAGGAGGATTGTGGTGATCGATCTATAATTGTATGATTTAGGGTAAATTCTGTATTCTCAGATCATGTATGTGACATAACCTCTGGTTAAATAGTAAGTGGCAAAATTGCATGATGTGTTAAACCCCATGTTAACTTAAATTGTGAATAGTATGCTAAATAGGTTTTTTATTACTGTAAATTTCTTTTAGCTCAGAAAAATCTGAAAATTTGAGTGTATGACCTTGAACCCGAAAATAGCATGTGGTTAAAATTTCAGGTCATTTGGACCAGTATATAGAAGTTATGTATTTTTCATGTGAAAGGCAATAATTTAGGTATGTTATCGTAATGTGATTAGATATTGCTTAAACCTAACTTGATTGGTGAAATTACTGTGTGTTAAGCTCCTGAAATTTTGTAGGCCATGTTAGGAAAAACAGAGTATGCATGTGAGTGAGAAAGTGAATGAGATGAAAAGTGATATGTGTAAACGATGTGTGAAAATCGGTAAAATGTTAAATGTGTAACTGTGCCAATGTGACACTGCTTCCGTAGAGGGCAGTGGAGCTGTATCAGGGAAAAGTCCCCCTGAGAAAGTTCAATGTGTAAGTGACCCTAAGGGCATTAGGGGGAAATCCTGGAGGTGGACAAGTACCACTGGTTAGGGTGGAGACTTGTTCTCCCGGTCTGCGCAGTCCAAGAGTCGCCATTGGAATGCCTAGATGGCGTCTATGTGTAATGTGATGTGTATATGTCCTTCTTTGGTGGTTTGGACTATGTGTCACGGCACCTAAAATGTGTAATGTGAAATGTGTATGTGTTCATGTGTAAAGTGTAAGTGAACAAATGTGAAATGTGTATGTGAAGTGCAACCATGTGAAAGAGGAAACTTGTGTAAAGAAAATGTGAAATTTTAAATGAGAGGGTATGATATTGAAATCTATGTGAGACAAATCTGAAAACCTGTGAAATCAGTAAATTCATGTCATTTCATCATGTTTATATGTGCAAAGATGTCTAGAATCCATGTTAGGGATAATTGGTGAGCACGGGTACAAGATAGCATGATTGGTTGTTCACATGACATTTTACGCAATATTGTAGCTCTCATGTATATGTTTACAGCCATGAAACCATGTGAAATCAGCAACTTAAAGCATGTGAAAACGTTTATATATGTGTTTAAAAACATGTAAGATCCATGCTAGTCGTGTTTTTCCTTTCATGTATGCACAATGTTCATTGGTAGCTCTCATGCCTTGGTTCTTTAAAGACAAAGTTTCATGAGTAAATTGAATAGAGAGCACGTGGTAGGTAAATTTTATTCTTAGAAATCTGAAAGCATGATCCTTGTAAAATTGTAAAACTTTCATGATAGGTTGTTGAACTTTGAATGACTAGCATGCCATGTTTGAAAATTGTAAATGTGCATGTAGGAACCGCTATGACTTATACGTGTATTATGAGTAGTGTTGCTTGCTGAGTCTTTGGACTCACTCTTGCTTCGGCGTACAGGTGTAGTTGGTGACGTGGCACCTTTGGAGGAGACAGTGGAGACGGACTCCGAGCGCGGAGATTAGCTAGTCTTTGGAGTTTCTTTGTGACTTGTGCATTCCATAGTATGTAATTTGAACATTGTAATAGAATTATCATGAAAAGGATGTATAAGTGTGGACATTATGTATTTAATTTCAGCAGTTTAAATTATGTGAACTTTCAGTTCTTATTGTTAATTGCAAACTTCATGTATGTTAAATGTGGATGATGAATGAATGGAGACAGTTGTCTTTTACTTCCGCTACTCTGTTGTATATTCGCGTGTATCTCAGCTGTATGTATCGTTTGGGTAAATGTCCCACTGTGAGGACTCTCGCTATACCGACGTGGGTTGGTATAACCGTACCGGTATAATGAGGGCCGTCACATTCTTTCTTTCTCTGGTCAATAACACTCAACCCGATCGGTACTGCAAACTGCACTAACCACCATATCATTTCTGCAAGACATTTCTCTCAATTATTCTGCTATTTGGCTAATCTTCTTATACCATTACTACTATAATTCCTGCTAATGTACAATCATCATTCTTTAGAACACTGCCATAGCCAGAACCTGAAATCGATCTCTTTAATTGCAATAACTTGCTCTGCATGATTCCTCTATTTCACGTTGCTGCTTTATTCTCAAATGCTGAAGTACCACCATTACAGCACATTCACTATTATCTTTTCTATTCAAACCTTTACTTGAATTCTTTTCACAATCTGCCTTACTATTCCACTTAGCTTGATATTCTTTAACTACTTCTCAAATGATTCATTTCCTTCTATTCTGACTCGCATAATTCTAACTCATTCCATCATTTAATCTCTACCTTAATCTTCGTCGAACACATCCTTTACCTTCTTTCTCACAGACTACACCAACTGCTATACAACACCAATCTTATCTTTAATTCGGCAGTCTTTAACAAAACATTCTATAGAATTCTCGCAAACTGCCACTTGCCAAGTGAATATCTTTCTTTTAAAAAAATTCTCAGAAAAGCTAACTGCACACAAATCTTCCTTTACTCTCTCTTTACCCGAGTGATCACCTCGGCACTCTCTTACACAAATTTCTTATATTAAATTTTCATTATCATCATTACTCGCAACAACACAATTCTCAAGCTCGTTACTGCAATCATCCCTAATCACAAAGCACACGTAATCTAACAGCCACAATTCACTGCTCCTCTACTTGCCAATACCTCATCTCAAACTGAACTGTCTTACACAGTTATTCCAAACTTCCATAACACTAATCACATTGTATCCACATTGTTCTATTCCTCATTATAGCGGTGTTCCTTCTGCTATTCATCACATCATTACCTTATACCTGTCTCTGCTCTGTTTTTCACTAAAACACCTTTACTAAATCTATATTGAATCCACTAATCCCTTTTATTTCTATAACTGAAAACCTTGCAAAACTAACCTTTAACTGCAAACTGACGCACTGGTATAACCACTCACTTATACCATTAACCTCACCATTTCTCTGCCTTACTAACAACTGCCAGGTTTGCACACAACCATTCACGTTTTAAAACACTTGCCAAATTCACTCATAATCATTCACACTTCATAAACTGGGTTTCCTCTAACCACTCTTCTCTCAGCTACTACCAATAATTGCCAAACTTATAAAACAAACACACAATTCACATGACAAAACTCACGTGAAAACCACTTTAATTCACATAAAACTGCAGACATACTACCAGCAGTGGACATTAATCTATGTCTTGGAACAATGTAACCTCGATGTCTTTTCATATTCTAACTGGACCATTGCTCTGATACCAACTGTAACAGCACCAGATATTTATACCCAATATGGGTCCATATCCAAGTCCGCCTCCCGCGATCGGACCGAAGTCTCGCAAGGGATATCTCTAACATGTGTCTAGTACGAATATAAAAGATAACAACTACAGTATAAGACACAGGAAAGTACAAGTGCTCATATCTGTATACAACATTGTACAACTGTCCCAATACAATATTACATGTCCAATTAAAATAGTACAACTACCTGAGGAATACCCCGAAGGAGCACAAGCTCACACGACTCATCTAACTCTACTGCTGGTGGTACAAGTCTGCCACGACTCCTCCGAAGCCACACCAAAGTCGGCTAACACCTGAAACAAGCTGTAAGGGAGTGAGCCTCAACACGTCACTGGCTCAGTAGCGACCTCCCACAAGGAAACAACAACACCACAAAAGAGACCTCAACCCTACAGGGTCTCACAGGCAACACCGATAAGCTAACCACAACATGCTCACACAAGCATGTTAAACAACAATTAAACATAATCATACCAGCTAACCTCAATCCTCGGAAAGTAAAAGGAAGTAACATGACTAGCTCAGCACCACTAGTCTGCCCTTTAATAGAAACACCTCGACCACAAGCCTCATCGGCAGATCACTGCCTAAGCTACCAGTCTCACAGGAAAACCAACCACACAGGGTAACGGGATTGGCAACAACTAGCCAACACCCATACCAAAACCATAATCGTACGCTTAACTAACACGATAACACACAACGTGTAGTAGGTCATACCACGAGACCTCCTCAAAGCACATAGCCACCTCAACACCTGCTGAGGCCGGTACACATGTACCACAACACAGAGCTACCCACAAAGAGTAAATGTACCTACTACCACGAGGTTTCAACACAGAACACAACCAAAACCGTGCCACCACCAAGGCACACCTCAACTGTTACACACCTAACCAGTGAGTCACACACAAACCAACACAGTGGCAAAACACGAGTCGAAAAGGAACGATGCCACCACCGGGAACGGACTACTAGTTCATGATGCCAGTATCCAACCTGGACAACACAGTACAAGAACCACCTCTCAGTCTCGTAGTCACGGACGAAAGGTCAACTGTCGCTCCACAACCACAAGCCAAAGAACAGTGGAGCCTAACCAACACCACACACACCTGCAGACCGCACAGCTGCAGGTCCAAGCCTGGCACCTTTAGGGACTCCATCACGAGCTCCCTAAAGTGAGGCACTGGAAACACAGGACTAGCTGGGGACCAGTGATGTCTACTGGTGTCCGTCCCCCAACCACGAGCGTGCTACAAGCGACTGCACACCCACAAACACAAGTCGCTGCCCACAGTCATCTTTCCCTCAACCAGACGTACAACTCAATCACAGGAGTGAGGGTGTCCAGGAAGACGACACAGGCCTCGAAGGTACACACAGTACCGGGACTAACCCGAGCACTACACACGTGCCTGGCTCTCCTAGGAACCTGAGGTACCCGACTGAAGAGGTATTTCGGAATAGGCGTCGGACCACTAGACTCGGCAAGCACACAAACCACGATATACATACTTATACAATCTCTATTTATAAACCACGGTTATAAGTGTCAGGAATAGCTTGTCCCTGGTCACTACATGACCTACAAGCTAGCCTACACAGTCACATACATGAACTACATAACCTTGCTGTGATTGGTCATCCCGTGACCTCCATAGCAACACACACCACTTAACACATTAATCAATTACACCAATCTCTAAAGAACAACAACAGACCAGAGCTAAGTCCACACAGGACCTTCACTGCCCCAAACACACAACTTACTCTTCGGAAGCTAAATCGCATCAGACACAGCTGACGCCTCTTAAATTGCGTCGACCTATTCGGACGCCATTCAAAACCTTAACACGACAGAGCCCAGTGACGCAACCAAGTCGCGTCGGCTCGATATGACGCTTTCAAATCCAAACCGGTCAACCCACGGTCAAGATATAATCGCGTCCGACCAAACCGACACATTCAATAAGAACGCGTCGGGTCAAGCAGACGCGACCCAACCGCCACAGCACAATAGACAAAACTGAAATGCGTTGACTCAAAGGGACACGTTCATCCATGAACGCGTCGCGCTTTCCTAGACGCGTTCAACGGTGACAATGGTTCAGCTCACGGGCCGAACCCATCTTCCCACAGGGAAACCACATACACACAAATCCGATACAAGTTCCAACTAAAGCATTAAACAGAGAAAACTAAACATACAAACACCCCATATGCACCACCCCTTTAATCCCTTCCTATCATGCTAAAAGACATTAAACAAGGGTAGGAAGTCTCCCTACCGGCTGAAGAACGTTGAAGAACGCCAAAACCTCCTCGTCGCCGGCACACACACGCTCCGTACGCCTCTGCGTGGTTCCCCGCACACGAGCCACGGAAGCCAAAAATGCCAAAAATCTCACCAGAGCACTGCAGCATCTCCCCCATCACCGGACAGAGCTTCTCTGCTCTATTTGGCTGAAACGAAGCTTTTAAAGTCACATTCAAATCGCGTCATGTACAGCTGCCACGTTTAACTCCTTTAAACGCGTCCACCCTATCCGACGCCACTAGAAACCACGCGACACGCGTCACATAGTTGGTTCTCTGAATCACGTCTAGAGAAGCCGACGCGTTTAAATCGCGTCGTCCTGCTCCGACGCGTTCAAAAACAGTGAACCTGTGGGTTAATTGGGCTGAAAGCTAAGGCCCATAATGCCCACACAACACGCGTAAACCACGACTAAGGCCCAATGACCTTCTCTTGGTCATGAGAACCACTCCAAAACCCATAAACACGGATCCAAAAGATCGAGTCATAAAAAAAACTATCGGAGAACACGAGAGGGCTCAGGAGAGGAAGAAGGAAGATAAGAAGAAGGAAAGGAGAGGGAGAGGGGGGGGGAAACGGGGTGCCGGCCTCGGTTTTAAACCGATGGGCCCCGAGACGCGATGGGTTGGCCTGGCGCGACAACAAGCATGTTGCGATGCCCACGGGCGTCGCAACCATGTCGCGACAGCCACCCCCGGTGCGACCCCAAAAGGTGGTCAAACCTAGAAGATCGGAAAACTAGAACGTGACGGTCTGCCAGGTCACGTAAATGTTGTACGCACCTGACACTCGAAAAAGCTATTCTGACAGAAAGGATAGCGGTCAAATCGGTTAGAAAAGCAGTCGCGACGCCATCAGAGGCCGCGACAAGAACGCGACGCCCACCCCCGTCGCGACCATGTCACGACGGCCAGGTGCGACGTGTCCCGAAGCCTGTCACGGCGAGCTCCCCTGGCACGACCAGAGTGCCTGTCGCGGCCCTGAGGACTTGGCCAAGGGCCCAAGAGGGCCGGGTCTTACATCCCACCCTCCTTAAAGAAATTTCATCCTCGAAATTAAAAGAAACTCAGTTTCAACAGGAAGCAACGTCAGAAGATAAAACAGCGTACCAATCAATCAAACAAATATGGGAACTGCTCTCTCATCTTGTCCTCGCGCTCCCAAGTGGCCTCGCCACCAGCGCGGTTCTCCCAAATGACTTTGACCAGTGGAATCTACTTCCTGCACAATGCTGCACTCTGTGGTCTACAACTCTGACCGGGTACTCTGGCACTGACAATTCTAGTGCTACCTCAAGCTGTGAGTAGTCCAACACGTGTGATGGGTCTGCAACGTACCTCTTGAGATGCGAAACATGAAAAACACTGTGAACACCTGCCAACTCTGCCGGAAGACACAACCTGTAAGCAACCTCACCGATCCTCTCTATGATAGGGAAAGGCCTATATACCTCGAACTGAGCTTTCCCTTTCTGCCAAACCTCATGACGCCCTTGGTCGGTAAAACCCGCTAAAACACAAGGTCACCACGTTGAACTGCAACTTTCACGCCCCGCCAATTTTGTAGCGGAATAAATCGGGAGACGTGAGCAAAGTACATAGTAGAGTAAATGTACAACAGTGAATGATTCAGAGCATCTAATGAACAATAATGGAATAAACTCTTCATTTCATTATAAAATTACTAAGTCTATTACAACCACTAATTCGGAGCCACTACATTGAGCTCATTGACATCATTATATTGGAAAAGAGAATCAAAGCAATAACTACTAGACTCCATTGTACTAGGGTAACTTCATCAACTGACTCCAGGTTGCTCATCACTCTGGTCCCGTCTCATTGGTGTGTATGACGTCATCGTCTATCTTACCTGAGACACAATAACAAATAACGAAGGGTGAGCGATAACGCCCAGTAGGACTTAAATCTCAGGATCAAGCAGGCTTTAAATAATTAGCACTTTAAAAGGTAGAGTAACTAATGATAGAACAAGTCATGTAAAGTCGAGAAAGTAATAGCACAAGTAACATGGTTCAGATAGCAGATGAATCAAGTATAGCATGATGATTAAAGTAAGTCACGATGGAAATGATAAACAACACGATGGCAATAACATCAACGTCAAACAATAGCAAGCAACATGTATAGCAATGAGAGGAAAGTAGTTGGCATAAAGAGAGTAAATTGCACTTTGATTGATTTCTTATCAATCGAAATAGTATAGCACTTTTGATTAACTTCTGTCAATCGAAATAGTAATGGCACTTTGGTTATCCGTAGATAGCCGAGAGAGAATATAGCACTTTGTCGTCAATAGACAACGAGAGAATATAGCACTTTGTTTGTCAAAGACATCGAGATAATATAGCACTTGTGTGATGTCTTAGATTATCTTGATAGTATGGCACTTGGATGTAATGCCGACATCCTAATCATTTAACTCCCGCGAGCAAATGGCACTTTGGGTGCTCTCCCAGGACCGATCGGGCCCTATTGCGCTGGCGTTGGTTATGTTGTTATCTTTAGACAATCACTTAATGGCAATTGAGAGTACCAAGAAATAGATGAGAGCACTAGATGAATAGACGAGATGTAGAGTGAACGTGAATAGATGAGCGAGTGGAGTATAAGAGAGCTAGTGGACATTGCATGTAACACGTAGTAAACAGCGATAGTAATAGGCACAAAACACGCGCACGTGGTGTTGGCAGTCAGGTGGAACTCACTACCCTCCACTGGCCATGTTAAGTACAGGTCCAGAGGTCCGGCATGATTCAAGATAAGAGCGAACTTCTAATAGTCGTTCAGATCATGTTGATCCCTAAAGGGTATCATAGGTGTTAGGGTACAACCAGCTCGTCGACCATGTGAGACTCATGGAAGAGGAGACTTCCGGAGGTCTTGAAAGAAGACTCACTAGTCCGGTAGAAGGAGTATCCGATGGAGAGTTTGTCCAAGTCAATAAAGTGTATATATATATAAACGAGTGCTCGACGTTCTAGAGGAATTCTAGAACAGTGGAGCGTCGATAACGGTATTCCCGAAACAACGTGAGGAATGATAGGCAAGTATATTAAAATATGGCAATTTAATTACATAAATTACCAGACGTATTAAGAGTTAATTACATGCCAAGTTAACCATAATTGGATGGTTCAAAGTGTGTGTACGTGTCATGAAAATCAAAGCTAGAACAATTCATGTGTATGTCTTCTAAAATAACACATTTATGTTTAGTTTATAACATGATATTTACTACGTATATGATTGTTAAATAAGGTATGAACACTGTAACAAGTGTTAGCAACAAAAGTTATGGGTTTTCAAGCAAAAAGCCAGAACGCGACGCACCTTGTAAGGGTCTCGACGGGCTCAGCTGAGAACGCGATGTGGGCTTGTATAGATTGCGACGGCCCTATCAGTTCGGGCAAGCAGGTCGCGACTGGGTCGCATGAGGGTCGCGACAGCCTAGTCAGCAGGGCAGCAAATCGCGACGACAGGCACTGTCGCGATCAGATCGAGACAAAGGGCACTGTCGTGATGGCCCTTGTGAACATGACCTATCAGGCCGTCGTGTTCATAGGGTCTGTGCCCGAGCCTGACAAGGAGAGGACCTTACATTGGATTGCAGGCCAAAACTTACCTATTTGACATAGGGTGATTCAGAAAATCATAACTAATGATACAAGCGATGAAAAATCATGAAACTAGTTGCAAAACGACCTAGACACGCATGGGTACTTATAGTAAATATGAATTTGAAAACAATCAGGGTTTAGGCATGTTTTAAACACACTCATTTATGATGAATAGGAAACAGTACATAGTTGAGATCAACGATTAAATTCGCAAGATAGGATGAATCAAATTTAGGGCTTTTAAGGGAAAAAGATGCCTAACATGCATCATTTCCAACAGTAAAAATCTCGTGGCATGGGGTTGAGTATACAAGGAGATCTAGATCTTTGAAAAGGGTTCGGGTCATATAAGTTGCAGAACATGAAAAATCAAGAGCAAAAGATATGCTCGATGAAAAATTATGAAACTAAAGGGCTTCTGTCCCTGAGGTTTAGATGAACCTGCAGATGAAATTGATTTAGTTTTGCTCGTGAGAATGCCTACCTTTGGATGATTTCCTCTTCTAGGGCTAGAAGTTGAAGAACGGGGTTGATGGCTTGAGAGCTCCTTCTCCCTACGAGTTCTCCTCCTCCTTGGCCTCTCCTCCTAGTCCAGAAACCCTTGGCAACGAGCTAGGGCCGGCCATGGAGGTTTAAGAGAGTATTTATGTCTCTTGTATTTCAAATTCCTATTTAATTTTAGGATTTCCTATTTCTCTCCCCTTTCTAAGCATGAGAACTTCTATTTGGGTTAGGATGGGAGCTAAATTTGTGGCCAACCTATTGGGGTAGGTTTAGGAATCCAAATCCAACTCAAACTTCTTATTTAATGCATTAAATACCCCTTCTCTATTAGTAATACTTTAGTTACGAATTTAAGGTATTTTCCTATTATTCCCCTTTAAAAATCTCTATTTTGGCCCACTAATTTCTAATGGGTCCATTTAACAAAGTCCATTACTTATTTTTGTTTAATGTGGTTTAACTTATAAAATTTCCCTTTTAAATTAGAGAATATTAGAGTTTCAGATTTTATTCATGGGCTATGGGAGGTCCATTGTTCTAATTTCTCATGATGGATTATCATTACATATTGTTTGGAGTCTACCCATCATTTTATTTTTAATTATTAATCCACTTGCTTATATGATAATGGGTTTTCTGATTTATTCCTTAATTACAATAATAAGTCACCTCGATTTCTAAAACTTGGTCCGAATTATTTTTCTAAGCCCAATTTTCTTAATGGGTCGTCATTACATGACGTTGGATCTCTCTGACAGGTTCGTTAAATTTATGGGCGCGTTATCTTTCTGTGTTAACGGTTTTCCGACTTAGTTTCCTAATTTGGATAATTAGTCACGTTGTGACCTACGCTTGGCCATTCGAATTTTTCATTGCACGAATTTCTTCGTGGAACACTTAGAGATAATATTTGGGTTGATTTATAATTTTACGAAATTTTTAGATGTGCTCTTACACATATGATAATGGTATGTATGTTTCTATTATTCCGTTTTTATTATTTCGAATTTTTAAATACTGAATTTTTCAGGTTGCTACATCCTCCCCACTTAAAAGAATTTGGTCCCTAAATTCATATGATGATACGACTACGATTTACTTTGAATATTTCATTCCATTGTCTCCCCCACTTAGGGCTTGCTATCATAATATGAAATCAACTAAGGGTTTAGTGATGATACCTTGTCCACCAAATTCCATGACTCCTTCGGTTACATGTGAATCATTTATTGTAAAATGCATTAATCATTATGAGTTCAGAGGTACCTTCCACGTTCCCACTTCTCGATTTGGAGAGAGTAGCACCAAGGCTTCTAGCATACCTTGCTGGTTTACTTCCTCATGACTTTATTTCTCAATTGTGGGCAGTCTCTCATCTTGTGGTCGGAGCTACCACATCGCAAACATCTTCCTTGTTTCCACCAGCAATTCCCCGACGTGTGGCCCCCCCTATTGCAGTGCTTGCATCGCCACCTGCGACTAATGGCTACTTGTATGTCGTTCTTCTTATTCTTCTTTATTTTTCTCTTGTCACCGTTTGGTTGGTTCCCTTCCATCATAGAATGAGTTCTTCTGTGTTAGTGGATGGTTCTTTTAGAAGAGGGCAGTCTCGTAGCTGATGTCTCAAGTCGCCACAATGTAAACATGCTCCACTTTTTCGCCAACACTCCTTGGCCACATGACCTGGCTTGTGACAATGAAGGCAGATGATCTCATATTTATGATTCACTTGTTGGTTGGCCTTCTCGCCATGGTTATATCTTCTCTTCCCATTCTAATTGTTCTCCTTTTTAATTCCTTAGTCGCTTCCAGAGCTCTTTCTAACAGTTGAGCGGCTTGCTGATATGCCAGAACTAGCCTCTGGGTTGATCTAATGTCGGCGTCCATTTAGAGTCCCTTCAAGAATAAGGTTGACATTAGGATGCTAAAGTAATATTAAGTTGATACATACGTATAGATGAGTGTATTCATATCTTAACCATGGTTCTACCTAATCCTCACATAGGTATGGTGGTTGACTTAGATACGTGTTATGGCAGTTCGTCCTAGAACACCCTATACCTAAGAGATCCAATGAGGACATCCTAGAACATCTTAAACCTAAGATATCCAATTATGACATCCTAGGCTCTGATACCAACTGTCACACCCCGCCAATTTAGCAGCGAAATAAATCGGGGAGACGTGAGCAAAGTACATAGTAGAGTAAAATGTACAACAGTTGAATGATTCAGAGCATCTAATGAACAATAATTGGAATAAACTCTTCATTTCATTATAAAATCACTATGTCTATTATAACCACTAATTCGAAGCCACTACATGAGCTCATTGACATCATTATATTGGAAAAGAGAATCTAAAGCAATAACTACTAGACTCCATTGTACTATGGTAACTTCATCAACTCACTCTAGGTTGCTCATCACTCGGTCCCATCCCATTGGTGTGTGGACGTCATCGTCTATCTTATACCTGAGACACAATAACAAATAACGAAGGGTGAGCGATAACGCCCAGTAGGACTTAAATCTCAGGATCAAGCAGGCTTTAAATAATTAGCGCTTTAAAGGCAGAGTAACTAATGATAGAACAAGTCATGTAAAGTCGAGAAGTAATAGCACAAGTAACATGGTTCAGATAGCAGGTGAATCAAGTATAGCACGATGATTAAAGTCAAGTCACGATGGAAATGATAACAACATGATGGCAAATAACGTCAACGTCAAACAATAGCAAGCAACATGTATAGTAATGAGAGAGAAGTAGTAGTGGCCATATAGAGAGTAAATTGCACTTTGATTGATTTTCTTATCAATCGAAATAGTATAGAACTTTTGATTAACTTCCATCAATCGAAATAGTAATGGCACTTTGGTTATCCATAGATAGTCGAGAGAGAGAATATAACACTTTTGTCGTCAATAAACAACGAGAGAATATAGCACTTGTTTTGTCAAAGACATCGAGAGAATATAGCACTTTGTGTTGATTGTCTTAGATTAATCTTGATAGTATGGCACTTGGATGTAATGCCGACATCTTGATCATTTAACTCCCACAGGAAAATGGCACTTTCGAGCTCTCTCCCCAGGACAAGATCGGGCCCTATTGTGCTGGCATTGGTTATGTTGTTTATTTTTAGACAATCACTTAATGGCCAATTGAGAGTACCAAGAAATAGATGAGAGCACTAGATGAATAGACGAGATAGTAGAGTGAACGTGAATAGATGAGCGAGTGGAGTATAAACGAGAGCTAGTGGACATTGCACGTAATATGTCGAGTAAACAGGCGATAGTAACAGTTGCACAACACGCGCACGTGGTGTTGGCAGTCAAGTGGAACTCACTACCCTACCACTGGCCATGTTAAGTACAGGTCCAGAGGTCCGGCGTGATTCAAGATAAGAGCGAACTTCTAATAGCCGTTTGGATCATGTTGATCCCTAAAGGGTATCATAGGTGTTAGGGTACAACCAGCTCATCGACCATGTGGGAATCCATGGACAGAGGAGACTTACAGAGGCCTTGAACGAAGACTCACTAGTCCGGCAGAAGGAGTATCCGACGAAGAGTTTTTCCAAGTCAAGAAAGTGTATATATATAGAAATGAGTGCTCGACGTTCTAGAGGAATTCTAGAACGGTGGAGCGTCGATAACGGTATTCCCAAAACAACGCGAGAAACGATAGACAAGTATATTAAAATTTGGCAATTTAATTACAAATTACCAGACGTATTAAGAGTTAATTACATGCCAAGTTAAGCCATAATTGGATGGTTCAAAGTGTGTGTACGTGTCATGAAAATCAAAGCTAGAACAAGTCATGTGTATGTCTTCTAAAATAACACATTTATGTTCAGTTTATAACATGTATATTTACTACGTATGATTGTTAAACAAGGGTATGAACACGGTAACAAGTGTTAGCAACAAAAGTTATGGGTTTTAAGCAAAAAGCCAGAACGCGACGCACCTTGTAAGGGTCGCGACGGGCTCAGCTAAGAACACGATGTGGGCTTGTACAGATCACGACGGTCTGTCAGTTCGGGCAGGCAGGTCCCGACTGGGTCGCATGAGGGTCGCAACGGCTAGTCAGGCAGGGCAGCAAATCGCGACGACAGGCACTGTCGCGATCAGATCGCGACAGAGGGCACTGTCACGACGGCCCTTGTGAACACGACCTATTAGGCCGTCGTGTTCACAGGGTCTGTGCCCGAGCCTGACAAGGAGAGCACCTTACATTGGATTACGGGCCAGAACTTACCCTATTTGACATAGGGTGATTCAGAAAATCATAACTAATGATACAAGCGATGAAAAATCATGAAACCAGTTGCAAAATGACCTAGACACGCATGGGTACTTACATTAAATAGGAATTTGAAAACAATCAGGGTTTAGACATGTTTTAAACATGCTCATTTATGATGAATAGGAAACAGTACATAGTTGAGATCAACGATAAATTCGCAAGATAGGATGAATCAAATTTAGGGATTTTAAGGGAAAAAGATTCCTAACATGCATCAGTTCCTATAGTAAAAATCTCGTGGCACGGGGTGAGTATACAAGGAGATCTAGATTTTTGAAAAGGGTTCGGGGTCATATAAGTTGCAGAACATGAAAAATCAAGAACAAAAGATATGCTCGATGAAAAATTATGAAACTAAAGGGCTTTTGTCCTGAGGTTTAGATGAACTACAGATGAAATTGATTTAGTTTTGCTCGTGAGAATGCCTACCTTTGGGATTTCCTCTTCTAGGGCTAGAACTTGAAGAACAGGGTGATGGCTGAGAGCTCCTTCTCCACACGAGTTCTCCTCCTCCTTGGCCTCTCCTGCTGGCCAGAAACCTTGGCAATGAGCTAGGGTCAGCCATGAGGTTTAAGAGAGTATTTATGTCTCTTGTTATTTCAAAATCCTAATAGGGCTCTAATTCCTATTAATTCGGGATTCCTATTCTCTCCCCTTTCTAAGAATGAGAACTTCATTTGGGTAGGAGGGAGCTAAATTGTGGCCAACCTATTGGGGTAGGTTTAGGAATCCAAATCCACTCAAACTTCTTATTAATGCATTAATTAAACCCCTTTTCTATTTAAGTAAAATTTTAGTTACGAATTAATGTATTTTTCTATATTCCACTTTGAAAAATCTCATTTTGGGCCCCTAATTTCTAATGGGTCCATTTTAACAAAGCCCATTAACTTATTTGTTTAATGTGGTTAACTTATAAAATGTCCCTTGTAAATTAGAGAAAGTAGAGTTTCAGATTTTATTCATGGGCCTAGGGGATGAAGGATCGAGGAAAAGGTGTGGATAAGATCTAGAAGGGGGGGATGAATAGATCTATGCCACTTCTGCGGAAGCTTAAGCAATTTAAAATACTTTTAGAATCAGAGGCAATTTTAACAGTGAAAAACACAGATCTGATGAAATGTTAAGTGAGTTGATAAAATAGATGTGAAAACCAGTTGATTAAGTGAATCTTAATCGATCCTATGCAAGCATCTAACGGATGATAGAATCAAACACAAATAGACAAGTGCACAGAGATTTTTAGGTGGTTCGAAATCACCCATGTGATTCCTACATCCACCCCTCACACCCAGTGAGGATTCACTAAACAACCTGGGTAACACACCCACTGGAGCCAGACAACTCCAACACCTGAGTTTACAACTCACACACTCTAGAGTAAGACTACTCTAGATCCCTGAGCAAGACTGCTCAACAAACACTTGAGTTCGACGACTCAAACTGAGCACAATGGCTCACAAATAACTTTGCTAGACACCAACACAAGACATAGATCTTCTAGCAGCAGATCATGTCGAACATGAGAACATTCATGAGAATTATGCAGAAGCACTTGCACAATCTCAAAATGTCTCAGAAGAACAAAAGTACATGAGAATTATATGAAAAGACTTTGTTCTTCAGTGTACTCCCTTGTAGAAGCTCAGATTGGGAAGAGGCTTGGAATCTTGAAGTCCCAACGATGCTCTGCACTTTTGAACTGGGGATCTTCCTTGAAATCTTCTCCAACGGATGCTCTACTTGATCTGCTTCCTTGAGGCGCTTCAATGCTTCTTCAAGGATCAAACTCCAATTCTCACAATCGAATTGATGAGAATTGGTCTTCAGAAGACACCAGGAGAGCAGAGGAGGGAGATGAACTCTTCTCGCCGCCAAGGAACTTTTCTGGAGGCTCCAAGAGTTCGTTGGGTCTCACTTGTGATGGATGGCCAATTGGGGGCCTTTTATACCCAAAAGATTCCAAAGATACCCTTTAGGTACAAGGGCACACGATCCTAGGTTGATACACCATCGCCCTAGGGACACGTGGCAATCATCCATCTTAAGTTGGAATTTTTCCGTAGTGTGTCGACCTGCCCTGGTGGTGGTGTCGACACACTGTTGGGACTTTGAAAAAAGACTGGGATGAGGACTCTGGTGTCGACCTGCTTGAATGTGTGTCGACCTGCTGTCCCATTCTGCAAACAGGCTGTTCTGGGAATGATCCAGTGTCGACCTGCCTGGTGCTGTGTCGACCTGCTGTCCCAATTCTGAAAACAGGCTGTTCTGGGAACGAGGTCCAGTGTCGACCTGCCCTCATCCTGTGTCGACCTGAGTAGTCTAATTCCTGGAATTTGCAACTCGTGTCGACCTGCTTTTGACTAGTGTCGACACAGTCTCAGCATTTCTTCAGCTTTTTGCCTTTGAGTCTGAGGTGTTGTGTCGACACCATTGTGGGGTGTGTCGACACCATCTTTGCAAAAAGTATTTGTACCTGAAAATTAAACACATATATCATTAGTTAAATATTTTATTATGAGTACAAATGATAAGTGTGCTTTGAAACATGCTTTTTGAATATAAATTTCAGGTAAATGTGTTTATCATGTTTCAATTAATTTGCATTAAAATCACATTTGTCATCATCAAAATAGGGGGGAAATGATATGAAATTACACTCAACCCAACAATCTCCCCCTTTTTGATGATGGCAACATTAAATCCATATGACAATGAGGTTTTGATGAGATGTGATTTTAAGCAATTTTGGTTATTCAAAGTCCTTATTTTTGTTTTTGTTCATGCTTGTCAAAGACCTTAATATAACTCAGTCACAATTGATGGTTGTACTTGTGAAGTACAATGTTACTTGAAGTAAGTTAGTTGCATAAGAAGGTCAAGCAACTTGACAAGCATTCATACATTCACATTCACATAAAATTTTCAATCACATTGAAGACACAAATGAGAAATTCATTCAAGCTAAGCAAAAAGCATTTCATTTCATTCAAGAGAGAACATTACAATCTTTCAAAAGGATTACAATCATTTCTTCTTTCTTTCTTCTCCCCCTTTGACATCATCAAAAAAAAATTACATTAAGTAGAAGAGGAGGAGGAGGAGGAATAGGAAGTAAGATTGTCTCAATGTCTGACAGTCTTTTCTCCATGAAAGTCAAGCTGGACTTGATTTGATCTTGAATGGTTGTGAGTTTTGTGTGCAAGTAATGTTCCATTCTGTCTGAATTTTCTATCAAAGTAGCTTGAATTCTGGCTAGATCAGCTGAAATGGGTTGTGAAGAAGAAGATGATCCAGCTGACCAACCAGGCCTTTGCATGATTTTGAATTCCTTTGTCAAATCAGTGATCTGGTTGTCAATGTGTGCATTGAATTCCTCATGCTCTCCAAATCATCCACAAAATGAGCAAAAGACAGTCTAGTGCTGGTGATCTCATGTAATGTCTGCTTGGTGTTGAAGACATCAGCTTGGGAATTTGCCAAAATTCCCTGAAGAACTGTCTCCAATTTTGCTGGTGCTCCTTCAGCTGAATGAGCATCTGCCATTGTACCAATTAATCTGTTGAATCTTTGAGCTGCATAGTCTGAGGCAGCTTTTTGCTCTATGAACTTGGCAGACACAGTGTTCTCCAATCTTTGAATCCTCAACTCAAAGTTTCTGACATGGTTTGAATGGAGGAGTTCAAGGTTTCAAATTTTTCATTAAAAAGGAGAACAACTCTGGTGGAACAGAAGGTCCACCAGAGGATGTGGATGCTTGAAATGTGGGTTGTGGAGAGAAATGTTGAAACTGAGGTGAGAGTGGGGCATGAATGGAATGTCACCTTCAGTGGAACTTGAGGCTGATCCTCATTCAAAGGAGGCTGATCCTCTTGACCTTGGGGCTGGTCCCCTTGAGCTGGAGGTGTTCCTCTTGACCTTGGGGCTGGTCCCCTTGACCTTGAGGCTGTTCCTCTGAGCTTGGGCTGGTCCCCTTGACTTGAGGCTGTTCCTCTTGAGCTTGAGGGGCCTCAACACAACTGGCCCTCTCCTAACTTGAGTACCCTCCAGTCTAAATCCCATGAATTTCTGAATATTCTTAAAGCTGTAGATGTTGGATTTAGGGATAGACTGGGATTTCTCATTATCTAAAGGCACACCAAAGTGCTGGAACACTGAGGTCAGATGTGCAGCATATGGAAGAGATCTCTTGAGGTCTTTCCTGGTTGTTTCAGATATGATTTGATACATTATTACATGGAGATTGATTTTGATGTCTTTTACCATGCAATAGAGAATGAACCTCTGTATATCTGTTAGCCTGTCCCTTCCACCACCTTGAGGGGTAATGATTGTGGTCAACATATGGTGGATGATCCTCAACACAGGGGGAAATGATTTGTGTTGAATTGGTGACAAAGGTTGTTTGGGATCAGATGCATCAGCAGGAAGGCCTGTCATGATGGTATAGGCTTCATGAAGATCAAATTCGAAATTATGATAATCTGCCCCTTCATCTGGTACTTTGAAAATAGAGGCAGCTTTATCTGTTGGCATGTCAATAGCTATTCCCTTAACCTTTGACTGATACCCTTCATCTGTGCATTTCAAGTTCTTGTAGAATTCCTAACAAGTCTTGGATAATGATTTGAAAATTCAGAAATGAAGAGTAACCAAGACTGAAAGAGAAGTAGGTCTGAATTTCTGGAAATGTGTTTGCTAGCTGAATATCTGTCAAATCCACTATCTGGGCTTTAGGATTAGCTTGGCTTCACTAATGGTCTCTGAGACTTGGAAGACTCAGAGAAAGATGACTCTGTAGAATCTCCAGAAGAGGAGCCCGGATTCTCAGGTCTAGAAACCCTACCTCTGCCCGAAGAAGAGGGTCTACCTCTCTTGGCTGCTGGCTGAGGATGCAGAGGAGGACCCTGGTTGCTCTGCAGGGTCATTGCGCCTTTTGGTTCTTCTTTCTAATTGAGGAACATCATCCTCTGCCGGAACGGGCCTAGATGAGGCCTGAGATCTTTGCTCCACGGCGAGGACCCATTTCTCACCATGGTTGCAAGGATGGAGTGGAATCGGAGTTGATGAAGGAGAAGAGAGATGATTGAGAAAGGGTGTGATTGAGAGAGAAATTTGTGGAATTTCTTGCCGGAAATGAGAGAAGAAACCGTCGGGTCGACCTGATGCCTAAAAGGGGTTTGCAGTGGTGCAATACCCCGCAGGAACAACAAGGCTATCCGGAACCCACGATTTAAAAAGGTCTGGCAAGGGGGGCAGTGTCGACACTGGAAGATGTAGTGTCGACCTGACCTGGTGTGTGTCGACACGGGATAGATGTGGTGTCGACCTGGCCTTTGAAGAAAAATTGAATTTTTGGAGAAAAATTTGAGAATTTTGGACTTCTTTAAAATGATAATCAATGAGAGAAATAGTCATTTCAAGGATTTTAAGAGACTTAAAAATTCATTTGTTATATTTTGCAAAAAATTCATCACAATTCAAGTTTTAAACAATTTCCAATAGGATATGAGCATTCAAAGACTTGAGTCAATGAAATGATGATTTGAGGGATATATATATCTAACAATCAACTATAAGCTACCATATTTCTCAACGTTAAAGAAATAAAGATATCCTCTAGACTGAATACAATTGTTTTGAAAATAAAACACAATCTTAAAGAACAACTTGATGATGAATGAAAATGATTCTTTCTAAACAAAACTCCATTAACACACATATTTTTTTTGTAACAGACTATCAAATGATATAAATCTTTTTCACTCAAGTACTAGTGCTTTTTACACACCATAGTCCCTGGATACTTAAATTTATTCATTGTCAAGTCTCAAAGGGGTAAATGATGACCTTTTGACATGAAAATATACGTTTTGTAGACGCCAATATTTCCAGTTACTCAGTCATCATCAAAAAGTATAGCACATTTTGCTGTATTTTGAATTTATTTTGAATTTTTATCCCCTTTGAACAGAGATAGCATTAGTGCCTCATGACATGCATGGCACTTCATTCATTGTGAAGGTGTGCAGTTTCTCAGCACAAATGTCATTGCTCTGTTGAATTTTCAAAAATTTTGAGAGTTTTGTAAGATAGAATCAATTTTATCCAACATCAGTTGCAAACAAAGAGATGTTTTAATTTCAAGACACAAGTTGTTTTCAATCTTGGAAGAGTTCTGAGTTTCTGTGGGTTGAAAAATATAGTTGATTAGTAAAAAAATATGATAGATCACTCAAAGGATCATTTGGAGACTCTAGACATCTGAATGATGACATCATGCAGGAAATTGATGAAATGCAAGAAAAGTTATGAATTTTGCAAAAGTCATGACTTGAATTTTCTAGCTCCCCCTGAGATGATGATTTCAATCATTTTCTATCAAAATAAAGATATGCAAGTTTTTGAAATCAAGAAAGATAATTTTCTTTTAACAATAAAAGCTCCCCCTCAGCAATTGCATATTCATTTCTTAGTACTTGGCGGAGACATATACTCAGCATAGTGAAAGTGTCCAGACAAGCTGACTTGTCCTTCTCCAAGTCACCATTTGATATACCAAGAAATTTCAACACAATAAGAGTTGAAGAATTTATTGTCCAAAGGAAATGGAAGTGGAATTGAGAGAGATATGGACAGTGTGACTGAAGGAAGCAAAGGGTTATGATATGAAAAGAACTCCCCCTTAGACAGTGCATAACACTCAACCCAAATTTAAAGAGAGATCAAGAATGTGGACATTTACAAAGACCAAGTTCTCTCCTCAAAGATGAAAATCTGTTTTCAGGAAGGGGTTTAGTGAAAATGTCTGCAACTTGTTTTTCAGTTTCAATGAAATGGAGTTCAAAGGACTTCTTTGCAACCTCATCTCTCAAGAAGTGATGCCTAATCTCAATATGCTTGGTTCTAGAATGCTGAATGGGGTTCTTAGACAGATTTATTGCACTTGTATTATCACATAGGATGGGTACACAACCTAAATCTTGGTTGTAATCGAGAAGTTGATGTTTCACCCAGAGAATCTGAGTTCCACATCTACCTGCTGCAACATATTCAGCCTCTGCAGTTGACAGTGCAACTGAATGTTGCTTCTTGGAAGCCCAAGAAATAAGGCACCCACCTAGGAATAAACACAAGCCACTTGTGCTTTTCTATCTAATTTACACCCAGCATAGTCAGCATCACAATAGGCAATCAAATCTAGCTTGCAATTAGCAGGATACCAAATTCCTAAATCACATGTTCCAACAAGATATTTGAAAATTCTTTTAACAGCTAACATGTGACTTTCCTTAGGATTAGACTGAAATCTAGCACACAAACACACACTAAACTGAATATCTGGTCTAGAAGTTGTAAGATAGAGTAGAGAGCCAATCATACCTCTGTAGGTCTTTGGGTCTACTGACTTACCATTTGAGTCTTCTTCTAGCTTAGCATTTATAGCAATAGGTGTGCTTGAATGCTTGAGGTTCTGAAAGTCAAACCTTTTGAGAAGTTCCTTGACATACTTGGCTTGACTGATGAAGATCCCTTCAGATGTTTGGTTAACCTGCAATCCCAAGAAAAATGTTAAATCTCCCATTAAACTCATTTCAAATTCATTCTTCATTTGATTTGAAAATTCAGTGCATAGGCCTTTATTGGTTGAGCCAAATATTATGTCATCAACATAAATTTGGACCACAATTATTTGATTTTTGACTATTTTTGTGAACAAGTCTGATCAACATTTCCTCTAGAATATCCTTTTTCAAGTAAAAAGGTACTCAAACGGTCATACCAAGCTCTTGGAGCTTGCTTAAGACCATAGAGAGCCTTATTAAGCTTGAAAACATGGTTAGGATGTTTTTCATTTTCAAATCCAGGAGGTTGTTCAACAAAAACATTTTCCTTATATATCCATTTAAAAAAGCACTTTTGACATCCATTTGATAAACTTTGAAATTCATGGAGGATGCAAAAGCAAGGAAAATTCTAACTGCTTCTAGTCTAGCTACAGGGGCATATGATTCTTCAAAATCAATTCCAAATTCTTGATTGTACCCCTTTGCAACTAGCCTAGCTTTATTTCTAATGACTTGACCATTTTCATTCAACTTATTTCTGAAAACCCATCTAGTGCCAATGACTGTTTGGTCACTAGGTCTAGGTACTAATTCCCATACTTGATTTCTTTCAAATTGATGAAGTTCATCATGCATGGCATTAATCCAATCAGAACTTGATAAGGCTTCATCAATTGACTTTGGTTCAATTTGGGAAATTAGAGCTAGGGTCTTCTTCAATATCATGCAGGAATGATGATCTAGTCCTAACTCTATCATGTACATTGCCAACCACATTGTCTAATGGGTGATCTCTCAGAAATCTATGTTCAGAAATTACCTGTTGAGAAGTACCCACTTCTGGGACAATGTTACCTGAACCACTTGAAGATGGTGTGGTGTTCAGGTTCTCTTCAATGTTTTCAAACTCCTCAACAGTTGGTGAAGAGTCCACAATAAATTCATCCTCTTCAGTGTCTTGTCTTTCCTGCAAGATTTAGAATTATTAGTTGAAAAGGAATTTTCATCAAAGATAACATGTGGAGATTCTTCAACAGTTTTAGTTTAAGAATGTACACTTTGAAAGCCCTTGACACTCAGAATAGCCAAGGAAGATGGCTTCCTGACTTTTAGCATCAAATTTGTCAAGGTTTTCTTTGTTATTGTTGTGTACAAACATTTGCACCCAAAGATTTTAAAATAAGAAACAGTTGGCTTTGTTTTTCAATAATTCATAGGGGGTTTTCTTGATTTTTGGTCTGACCAATGCTCTATTGAGAATGTGATTGCTGTGTTTACAGCTTCAGCCCAGAAGGATTTGGGCAATTACTCTCAAGAGCATGGATCTAGCCATTTCCACAAGAGTTCTATTCTTTCTTTCCACAACTCCATTTTGTTCTGGAGTTCTTGGTGAAGAAAACTTGTGGAATATTTGAAATTCAGCACAAAAATCAGAAAAGGATGTGTTCTCAAATTCACCCCCATGATCAGTCAAAATATTTTTGATTTTATATGGATAAGTTGTTAAGACAGTGGTACAGAAATTCCTGAATTCAAGACAAGTATCACTTTTGTGGGACAGAAAAATAACCCAAGTAAATCTAGTAAAATCATCAATGATTACAAACCCATATCTTTTGCCACTTAGACTTAGAATTCTTGTAGGGCAAAAAGGTCCATGTGAAGTAATTCTAGTGGCCTAGATGTGAGTACCTCATTGAAGTTTTTAAAAGATTTTCTTGTTTGTTTTCCTTTAGCACAGATCCCACAAACTTGATTTTCAACATTAGAGAAGATTCAGGAAGACCCTTAACCAAATTCAATCTTAACAACTTATTCATTGTTCTGAAACTTGCATGGCCAAGTCTTTTGTGCCAAGTCCATGCAATTTCATCTTTATTTGCAACAAAGCAAAGATTTTCAGAAAAGTTTTTATTTAGGTTGATCATGTAGACATTGTTTTCCCTTTTTCCAAAAAAATTGATTTTATCAGTTGATGAGTCAATTATCTTACAGAAATCAGATTCAAACACAACTTTGTGACCTTTGTCACATAGTTGGCTGATACTGAGCAAATTATAATCAAGACCATCAACTAGTAAAACATTATCTACAGAGTTTGAGGAAGTTTGACCAACCTTACCAGATCCTATGATCTTTCCTTTATTTTTACCTCCAAAAGTTACTGACCCTCCCTCCTTTTCAATCAGGAATGAGAATTGGCTCTGTCTCCCGTCATGTGTCGTGAACACCCACTGTCAAGAAACCACACATTGGTGTTGGGTGCACGACCTTCCTGCAAAATAGATCAGTGGAGAGAAGATTTTGGTACCCAAACAGAGTTGGGACCATCAGAATGTTTGAACATTGTTAGTAAATCTTTTCTCACCCAAATTTGACTTGTTTTTTATTTTTGTTTTGTTACATTGGTGTTTTCAGTCTTTTCTGTTTGTTCTTTCCTTAGGAATGAAAGCACCAATATTTTTGTTTTTAGTGGGAGGGGAGTTTTTCATTTGAGCATAGGAGTTCAGATGAGGAGATGGAATCCATGGATTTTGTTGGTACATCAAAGGTTTGGATAAAAGAATTGAGGATGATACCAACAGGGTTGTCATACCATTGGCTCCAAGGATTGGTCCAATCATCTTGAAATGCTGTCTTGGAGGTCCAAGGTTCTTTATAAATGATTTCCTTGACTTTTTCTGTTTTTCAAATTTTTATTTGAATTTTGATTGAGTTGTTTGTAGCTTTTGATGTTGAGCAGGTCGACCTCTCCATGACTGGTGTCGACACAGCAACCACAGAAGTTTCTTCTTGTGGACTGGTGTCGACCTGTCAGGAGACTGTGTCGACCTGGTTGTCTTCTTTTGTTTTTGAGTTTTTGATTTGTTTGTGTTTTGTTGATGTTTTGTCTGATGTTTGCTTGATTTCTGTGTTCTCAAGATTAGGACCTTGACAAATTTAATTAATGGTGCTTTGCCCTTTTTCTCACCAGATTTGTCTTTCTTTGGTTTTTGTTTGTTGAATCCTAATCCATGAGAAGTTGTTGTCATGTTTGTTCCTAGCAGTGCCTCCAAGTTATCTTTACCTTTTGTGAAGGTTTGGATAACTTCATCCCTTCTTTTAGCTGGTTTTGAAGATTTTAATTTCTTCAATCTTTTGTTGTTTTTCTTGTTTTTCCATTTCCAGCTTTTCAGATAAGTCTTTGAATTCTTGGGTGGCCTTTTGAGAGGCAAGCTTTAGATCATCAATTAAGTTCATGAAATTTTCTTTTTCTTCATTTAATTCTGTTATTTCATTTTCTAGCTCACAAATTCTGTTGTTTGAAGATTGGTTATGATAAAGGTTTTCAATTTTCTTTGATGTGTTTGTTTTCTTTTCTCATTTCAGAATATTTTTCAACTAGTTCAGCATAAACATCCTGCCAATCTTCAACAGAAAAATCTTCAAAAGAAGTGCTTACCTTTTCTTCAGAGTTGTTGGCCATGAAGCAGATTTCCTCACTCTCAGAGCTTGAGGATTTTTTGTCTTCTTCTTCTTCACTTGAGTCTTCATCAGACCAAGTGGCTACCATGGCCTTTGGCTTCTTGAACTTCTGGAACTTCTTGTGCTTTTCCTCTTGTTCTCAGGACACTCTCCCTTCATGTGTCCTGGCTTATTGCACCTGTAACAAATGACAGTTTCGTCAGATTTTGATTCTTGTTGAAATTAGAAGAGGAAGTGTTTCTTTTACCTGAGGAAAACTTCTTTTTCCCAGACATTTTTCCTTTTCTATATTTCAAGAATTTTCTGAATTGCCTGGTCATGAGGGCAATTTCATCCTCATTTGACTCAGACTCCTCAGAACTTGTCTTTTCTGACTTTTGTCTTTGTTACTTGAAGAGGCCTTAAGTGCCATTGGCTTGGTTTTAGTTATGTGTTCTTCATTCTTTTCAAATTGATTTCATATGTCATTAAGGATCCTATCAATTCATCCAAAGACATTTTGGACAAATCTTTAGAATCTTCAATGACAGTGGCCTTTGTGTGCCAAATTGAAGAAAGTGAACGTAAGATTTTCCTTACCAAGTCTGCATCTGTGTAGTCCTTACCTAAGGCCTTCAGTCCATTGACAATAACCATGAACCTGGCAAACATTTCAGAAATTGTTTCATTAGACTTCATCATAAACAATTCATATTCTGAAACAAGAATATTTGCCTTAGTTTCCTTCACTTGTGATGTTCCCTCATAAAGTAATTCGAGTTTATCCCACATCTCTTTGGCAGATTTGCACATTGAGATTCTCGAATACTCTTTGGGATGAACAGCACATTGAATCATGTTCATGGCACTATAATTCAATGTGGCTTTTCTTATTTGTTCCCTAGTCCAGGTTTCTTCCTCTCCCTGGTTTTCATAGGGACCAACCTCAACCACTTTCCAGATTTCATAGTTCTGGGCTCTTAGAAATACTTGCATTCTATTTTTCCAATATGAATAGTCCGTTCCATTAAAGAATGGTGGCCTATTTATGGAATGCCCCTCAGCTATGAAACCTTTGGAATCCATTGACTTAAAAAGAAAGCACAGAAGAGATATTCAGCAAACAAGCAAACAAACAGGCAATCAGACACACAATACTCAAAAGCTGCTCAGATCAAATCAGATCAAGTGTAAACCCGCTCTGATACCAATTGAAGGATCGAGGAAAAGGTGTGGATAAGATCTAGAAGGGGGGGATGAATAGATCTATGCCACTTTCTGCGGAAGCTTAAGCAATTTAAAATACTTAGAATCAGAGGCAATTTTAACAGTGAAAAACACAGATCTGATGAAATGTTAAGTGAGTTGATAAAATAGATGTGAAAACCAGTTGATTAAGTGAATCTTAACGATCCTATGCAAGCATCTAACGGATGATAGAATCAAACCACAAATAGACAAGTGCACAGAGATTTTTAGGTGGTTCGGAAATCACCCATGTGATTCCTACATCCACCCCTCACACCCAGTGAGGATTCACTAAACAACCTGGGTAACACACCCACTGGAGCCAGACAACTCCAACACCTGAGTTTACAACTCACACAACTCTAGAGTAAGACTACTCTAGATCCCTGAGCAAGACTGCTCAACAAACACTTGAGTTCGACGACTCAAACTGAGCACAATGGCTCACAAACAACTTTGCTAGACACCAACACAAGACATAGATCTTCTAGCAGCAGATCATGTCGAACATGAGAACATTCATGAGAATTATGCAGAAGCACTTGCACAATCTCAAAATGTCTCAGAAGAACAAAAGTACATTGAAATTGTATGAAAAGACTTTGTTCTTCAGTGTACTCCCTTGTAGAAGCTCAGATTGGGAAGAGGCTTGGAATCTTGAAGTCCCAAACGATGCTCTGCACTTTTGAAAGGGGATCTTCCTTGAAATCTTCTCCAACGATGCTTCTACTTGATCTGCTTCCTTGAGGCGCTTCAATTGCTTCTTCAAGGATCAAACTCCAATTCTCACAATCGAATTGATGAGAATTGGTCTTCAGAAGACACCAGGAGAGCAGAGGAGGGAGATGACTCTTCTCGCCGCCAAAGGAACTTTTCTGGAGGCTCCAAGAGTTCGTTGGGTCTCACTTGTGATGGATGGCCAATTGGGGGCTTTTATACCCAAAAGATTCCAAAGATACCCTTTAGGTACAAGGGCACACGATCCTAGGTTGATACACCATCGCCCTAGGCTGACACGTGGCAATCATCCATCTTAAGTTGGATTTTTCCGTAGTGTGTCGACCTGCCCTGGTGGTGGTGTCGACACACTGTCCCAACTGTTGAAAAAGACTGGATGAGACCTGGTGTCGACCTGCTTCATGGTGTCGACCTGCTGTCCCAATTCTGAAAACAGGCTGTTCTGGGAAGATGATCCAGTGTCGACCTGCCCTGGTGCTGTGTCGACCTCTGTCCAATTCTGAAAACAGGCTGTTTGGGAACGAGATCCAGTGTCGACCTGCCCTGATGGTGTGTCGACCTGAGTAGGCTAATTCCTGGAATGTGCAACTCGTGTCGACCTGCTTTTGACTAGTGTCGACACAGTCTCCATTTCTTCAGCTTTTTGCCTTGAGTCTGAGGTGTTGTGTCGACACCATTGTGGGGTGTGTCGACACCATCTTTGCAAAATGTTTTGTACCTGAAAATTAAACACATATATCATTAGTTAAATATTTTATTATGAGTACAAATGATAAGTGTGCTTTGAAACATGCTTTTTGAATATAAATTCAGGTGAAATGTGTTTATCATGTTTCAATTAATTTGCATTAAAATCACATTGTCATCATCAAAATAGGAGGGAAAATGATATGAAATTACACTCAACCCAACATGGGAGGTCCATTGTTCTAATTCTCATTGATGGATTATCAGTACATATTGTTTGAGTCTTACCCATCATTTTATTTTTAATTATAATCCACTTGGCTCAATGATAATGGGTTTTCTGATTATGCCTTAATTACAATAATAAGTCTACCCGATTTCTCAAACTTTTTTTAGCCCAAAATTATTTTCTAAGCCCAATTTTCTAATGGTCGTCATTACATGACATGGAAGTCTCTCCGAAGGTTCGTTTAAAATTAGGGGTGCGTTTCTTCGGGTTACGGTTTCCGACTTGTTTCTAATTGGATAATTAGTAACGTGTGAACGTCGCTTAGCCATTCGGATTTTTCATGTACGAATTTCTTCTGGACACTTAGGGATAATATTTGGGGTCGTTCTTATTTTACGAATTGTAGAGTGTTCTTGCACATATGATAATGGTATGTATGTTCTATTATTCGTTTTTGTTATTTCGAATTTTTAATACTGAATTTTTCGGGTTGATACGCAACGGCCTCCTGCGGACATCTGCATTGCTCTTCTGTCTACTCTATGCTGCCTGAAGCCTCTGCCTGACTAAACTGAGTGTGTCTGCACACTGCTGCACCACCTCTGGTCCAAAAAGCTGCCTCTCACCCACTTCAACCAATGAAGTGGTGTCCTACACTGCCGACCATACAAAGCCTAGTATGGTGCCATTCCAATGCTCGAGTGAT
>JACBKR010000481.1:0-53565 GCA_014218235.1 Colocasia esculenta
ATTTAACATACATGGTTCAAATAACAATTTTTAAGAGAACTAAAGTCCACATAAATAAAATGCTAAATCAGATTACATAGCTCGTCCACATTACATAATAGTTCTATTACAATGCCTCATTACATACTATGAAATCAAAAGTCACAACGTCGACTCCACCAAGCTACTCGCACGCTCGGAGTCACTCTCCACTCTCCTCCAAAGGTGTCGGTCACCAACTAAACCTGTACACCGAAGCAAGGAGTGAGTCTAAAAGACTCAGCAATAACTCCATACACCATTCATGCATACATCACAGTAGTTCTACATTCCAATTCACGAAGCAAAACATATAGCATGCTTGAACATTGATAAGAGACAACCTATCATGGTATTTCTACAAAATTTAAAACATATGGTACATGACTTAAGACATTCCAAAATAAATATCCTATCACATGCTTACTACTCATTCAATCACATTAAGCTACAACATGATAGCAACTAACATGGGATTCTCACATGCATAAAAGGAAACATTCCTATCATGGTTCTACACATTCTTGCACATGCACACTATCATTTCATACACTTTAAGGTTGCTGTTATAACATTATTTCACATTAACATATCATGGATCACAATTTCACAATCTAACACATTGGTTTCACATGTTTGCACAATTACTCATTCACATAGTTCTCTTTTTACACATTGCACGTTTACAGATATTCACACTACACAATTTACACATATTCACATTCACATTTCACAATTTAGTGACGTGACACATAGTCCAAACCACCATTAGAAAGACACATCACATAACACATAGACGTCACCTGGGCAATACAGTGACGACTCTTGGACTGCGCAGACCGGGAGAACAAGTCTCCACCCTAACCAGTGGTACTTGTCCACCTCCAGGATTTCATCCTAATGCCCTTAGGATCTTAACACATTGAACCTTCCCATGGGGACTTTTCCATGGTACGGTTCCACGCCCTCTATGGAAGCAGTGTCACACATGGCACATTCTTACACATTACACATTCTGATTTAACACACATATTACACATGATATACACATGTCTTTACATTCTCTCACTTATACACATGGCTCTGTTTTCCTATTCATGATACTACTGCTGACAGAAATCAAACATTCAGTACCTTACACTAATCAGGTTGAAACATACATAATCAACCATGTTCATATTAGCATGCGTTGAACACTCATTTTCGCATGGAAATTTCATAGAGCACTCTACAGTTATCCAAATAACATGAGAATTTAACCACGACTAATTTCAGGTTTATGATCACACATGCAAATTTTCATATTTTTCTGAGTCATATTACATTTACAGAAATTAAAACATTCAATCTCATGCCATTTATAATTCAATTTATCATGGAACATAACATGAATGTTCGATTTGACTGTTCACAGGTCTGTACCTATCATTCATAATGTCACAGAAATTTTCCCCAAAATTTTGCACAACATGCAATTTTCCGAAGTTTTAAAACAATCTAGGCATGCTCTCTATTTCTAATACAGAATTATAACAAGTTTCATAATCATGGAAAATTCCCAAATTTTCGGGACATGGACTGTCATGCATTTACATCATCTAGAAATTTATGGAAGTCAATTACACATGGATCATGCAAAAGTAAGCTACCATACCCATGATCTTCATTTCACATAATTCTAACAACTTAGATAAATCACAGAAAAGTATAAAAGTCTCACAAACACATTCCATTAACCATATTACATACATATAGTGTTTACAATATATCCTCATGAAAAACACATCGGAAATTTATCATATAGGAGGAAGAACAGCTCACTGTTCTGTCCTGAAGAACTTTACGGCACAGTCTGGCCGTTAAAGGAGATTAACGGCAATATCGTTGGCCGCTAATCGAAGAGCTTGACGGAAAGGGCTTGCCGTCAAGTTCCGGTCTGTGCAAAAAGACGACCGAGCTCCAAATACAAGAAGAATGGGGGAATCCAGACACAATAAAATCTCATAAAAATGATAGAAACCTCCTAGACACATACATGGACGAAGTGGGTGGGTTACTTGCCTCTTGTAAAATCTCCAAAGGGGTGAAAATGGGCGATGAAGCTCTCCTTGGGCAGTCCCAAGAAGCCTCCAAAACACCTTCACTCCGTCTTCTGTGGTGTTGTAGCTTCTAGTCCGAGGTCGGGGAAGCCTCCTCCTATGTCCAAGCTAACTTCTAGTCGCTGTAGATCGCCGGATGAAGCTCCAAATCACCAGATCTGAGCTCTCAAAGCTCAGGTTTTATCACAGGGCTTAGGGTTTCTCTCCTTCTCCTTGCAAAGAGCCAAGAGAGGGTCTTGGGGTTGCAAAAAGGGGTTTGTTTATAGGAGAGAGACCTCTCCACTCACGCAGGGGTTGATGTGAAGGCTTGAGAGCCGTTGGGGACGTCTCCCCAATGGTTGAGGTAGCTTGCCCCCAGAATTTTGGGGTCTGCTGCGCACTGAGTTTCATAGAGCTAGACGTCCACATCCATGGCCGGCTACTGAAGTGTTAGCGTCCAACAATATGGACGTTGACTCACATGGACGTCCACCGATGTTGATGCCAATTGGCCCTTCGGCCAGAGCTTAAAAACATGCAGATCCATGCTTACTCCATACATATATGTAAATGAAACTTATGTAGTATAATGTATACACTACTACACCATGCAAACATCCATATTTACAACTAATATACACATGCATACATAAGTACGACTAGTTAATATTGTACATAGATATCTACATATGCATATACAAGTTGCACACAAACATGAATTCACATAAAATAGAATAAAATGACAAACAAATTCGAGGGCCTTAGACCTTCTCCCCCTTAAGGAAACTTCATCCTCGAAGTTTGAACGACACTACTCAAACAAAAGGGGATACTTCTTCCTCATCGCATCCTCAAGCTCCCAAGTAGCCTCCTCTCGCGAGAAGATCCGCCATAAAACCTTTACCGACGTAATACTCTTGTTGCAGAGATGCTGAACCTTCCGGTCAAGAATAGCTACTAGTTGCTCCACATACGACAGATCTGGCTGAATTTCCACTGACTCATGACTAAGAACATGGGATGGATCTCGGACATACTTCCTGAGCATAGAAACGTGGAAAACAGGATGAACACTAGCCAAAGCTGGGGGTAAAGCTAGCTGATATGCCACGCTGCCCAACCGTCTGAGAATCTCATATGGGCCAATGAACCTAGGGCTTAACTTACTATGCCTGCCAAACCTGACTACACTACGAGTAGGTGATATCTTCAAGAAGACATGCTCACCCGTCTCGAACTCTAGATCCTTCCTCCTGTTGTCAGCATAGCTCTTCTGCCTATCCTATGCCGCAACAAGCCTCATCCTGATAAGCTGGATTTTATCCGAAGTCTCCTGAACTAACTCCGGACCGATCAACTGCCTATCTCCTGCCTCCTCCCAACAAAAGGGAGATCTACAGGGCCTACCATACAACGCTTCAAATGGAGCTATACCAATGCTCGCATGAAAGCTGTTGTTATATGCGAACTCCACAAGAGGTAAATGACGCTCCTAATCATCCTTCCAATCCAGCACACACGCTCTCAACATAACCTTGAGCGTCTGGATAGTCCTCTCGGACTGTCCATCTGTCTGGGGATGAAACGCCGAACTGAGCTTCAGCTCCGAACCTAACGCATCCTGAAGACCCACCCTTCCACAATCTCGAAGTAAATCTCAGATCTTGATCCGAAATGATCGACTTCGGCACACCATGCAATCTTACCAAACTACTAACATACAATCTAGCTAAACTCTCACCGACTACTTCTTCTTCATAGGTAAGAATGCACAGTCTTCGAGAATCTATCTACAACTACCCAAATCGAGTCATTGCCCCTTCTAGATCGAGGCAAACCGAAACAAAGTCCATAGTGACAGCTTCCCACTTCCATACTGGGATCTTCATCCTTTGCATAAGGCCGGATGGTCGCTATCTCTCAGCTTCACTTGCTGAATACTAAACACCTGGATACATAATCCGCCACATCCCTCTTTATGCCGGACCACCAAAATGACCTCTTCAAATCCTGGTACATCTTAGTGTTACCCGGATGAATAGAGAATCTCGACCTGTGAGCTTCTGCTTAACACATACTCATGGACATCTACCAAGTCAGGGACACACACTCGGTGATAGAATCTAATCACACCATCCCCATCACGAGCAATGTCTGCCTTGCCCACTAACTCTAGGAGTCTAGGGTCAGCTTTCTGCTGCTCGATCACCTCATACAATACTAAGGATCTAAGGGATAGCTGAGCTACGGAAGCCTGACACAACGATGGCTCTAACTCAGTCATCGAGCACACCGCATCCTCCAACATCTTCCAATCCTGCTGGAGTGAAGACCTCTTCTTGCTCAGACATCCGCTACGACGTTCGCCTTTCCAGGATGATACTGAAGGTCGAAGTCGTAGTCTTTCAAGAACTCAATCCATCTCCTCTGCCTTAGGTTTAATTCTTTTTGGGAGAAAAGATACTTCAAGCTCTTGTGGTCGGTGAACACCTCAAATCTGACACCATAAATAGTGCCTCCAGATCTTTAGTGCATGAACCACTACTGCAAGCTCCAAATCATGAGTCGGATAGTTCTTCTCATGCTCCTTCAACTGACGATAGCATATGCCACTACCTTCCTTGTTGCATCAAAACGCAACCAAGGCCAATCCGAGACGCATCCGTGTACATAGCAAACCTCTACACCGCTCGGCAAGACTAACACCGGAGCTGACGTGAGCTTAGTCTTCAACAATTGAAAACTACTCTCCCACTTCTCGGACCAGACAAACTTCACTCCCTTTCTGTGAGCTGAGTCAATGGGGCGGCGATGGATGAAAATCCCTCAATGAATCGCCGATAGTAACCTGCCAAACCGAGAAAACTACGAATCTCCAAAGGGGTCTTGGGAATCTCCTAATCCATAACTGCCTGGACCTTTGTTGGGTCAACTGCAATACCAGCACCGGAGATAACATGCCCGAAGAAATGAACCTCGTGCAACTAGAAATCGCATTTGCTGAATTTAGCAAACAGCTTATGCTCACGAAGAACCTCTAACACTACCCTCAATGCTGACGGTGTGTGGCCTCGTCTGGAGAGTAGCCAGCACATCATCAATTAACACTACAACAAAGCTATCTAAATAAGGCCTAAACACCCTGTTCATAGATCCATGAACGCTGCAGGGACTTGGTCAACCCGAAAGGAAGGACAAAAACTCATAATGTCCAAACGGATCTAAATGCCGTCTTGGACACATCCTCACTCCTAATCTTCAACTGATGATAACCAGATCGCAAATCAATCTTAGAAAAGACTGATGCATCTTACAACTGGTCAAAAAAATCATCAATGCGAGGCAAGGGATACCTGTTCTTCACTGTCACTTGGTTTAGCTTCCTATAATCGATGTATAGCCTAAGTGATCCATCCTTCTTCTTTACGAATAAGACAGGTGCACCCCAAGGGGAAACACTAGGGCGAATAAATCCCTTATCTAGCAACTCTTGCAACAGCCTCCTTAACTCGGCTAATTCCACAGGTGCCATCCGATATGGAGCCTATGAGATAGGAGAGGTGCCCGGAAGCAACTCTATGGTGAACTCTATCTCTCTATCTGGTGGCAATCCAGATAAATCATCAGGAAAAATGTTTGGAAAGTCCTACACTACCTCGATCTCTGTAAGAGTAGGTGACTCATCAGCCTCAGGTACTAACACCACGCTGGCAAGAAAAGCGTCACAACCCTTGTTTACCATGCGCATCGCCTTCACGGCAGAGATGACCAACTTTCCCGCCAAGTTCCTTGGCAAGGCATGAGAGAACTCATCCTCACCAGGAATGCGGAAAACAATCCTCTTTCAACGACAATCTACTAACGCATAGTGCTCCTCTAGCCAATCCAGACCAAGAATAGCATCATAGTCCTTCATCTTTAGCAAAAAGATACACCCTTCTAGGACTCTATCTTCAATGCACACAGGTAATGATGGAATGCACTTCCTGGTCGATACCGTAGCCGTAGGTGTATGTACAGACAATGGGACCTCTAACTCCTCAGACTCTATGGCTGACTCTAGAGCTAACTGCCTAGCGAACCGCTCGGAAATAAACGAGTGAGTGGCACCTGTATCAAACAAAACCCGAGTGTGCACACCTAGAAGTAAAATCGTACCTTCGGTGACATGCTCCGCCTACTCGGCATCCTCTCGTGCTAGAGCAAACACTCGAGCTGGGGCTCGAGCCTTCCTGGTCTTCCTGTAGCTGGCGCTGCTGCTGCTATCGCTGCTGGGCTGGGCGCTCCGCCTGGACTCCATGCTGAAGTCTCGGACAATCCTTGATCTTGTGGTCACTGCTTCCGCCCTTTAAGCATTTCCCCACAATCATCCAACACTTCGTACCACCATGTGTCTTCCCACAATGGGACACTCCTTCTTCACACCAGGGGAATGTTGAAAGGTACCTGTGCACTGCTGGTTGTTACTGGACGCTGCGGTGCCTGGTACACTACCTTCTTCTTGTCCTGCCGCTGGAACGCAGCTACATGCCTCTTCTGCGAAGCCTTCTTCTCCTCGAGATACTGCTGCATCTCGCCCTCCTGTCTACAAGTAGCACTAAGTGCCTCGTCCAAGGTACGATGGTCAAACGCCACTAGCCTCGTCCTCAGTGATGGCTTCAGGCCCATCACGAACTTCTTTGCTTTCCTGCACTCATCTGTCATGATATGAGGTGCATATTTAGATAATTCTGCAAACCTGGCCTCATATTCGAGCACGGTCATGGGGCCTTGAGTCAAGGAGAGGAACTCCTGCTCCATCCTGTCCTGGATATGCTCAGGGATGAATTTGGCCCGAAAGAGCCTCACGAACTTGTTCCAAGCAACCTCAATAGCGTCATCCTCGAATCGGGTACGCAGTAATGAAGCCCACCACACATCAGCTCTCTCCTGTAACATAACCTTCATAAGCACCAACTAAACAACTTCAACTTAACAGGGGATATAAACAAATAAAACTAGCACATACTTGTAGCATATAGGTGGCTAAAGCAACCTTATCATTGTCAGCACACCTAATAGCCCAGAAGATCTTCTCGATCTCCCTCATCCAGCTTTCTGCTAGTAACGGATCGCTCTCCCCCTTAAAAGAGGGTGGCAACATCCTCTTGAATCTTTCCATGATGGAAGGTCCACCATGGTCCTGAGCTGGAACTTTAGCCTGCTACATCAAATAACAAATAATACACATTCAACATAACATCATACAATTAAATAAAATAGACTACACTTTGATTGATTATGCTAACCTGAGCCTCCAACTGAGCCTGGAGTGCAGCCTGGGTGTGGGCCTGCGTCTGCATGGCCTGCACCAAACCTTGCATGAACACTCCATAATCCACAGGCGGCGGTGGGGGAAGTACAGGACCCTGTGGTGTCGGGGCCTGCTGCTCCGCCTGCTCCTCACGCCTCTGCTCACCCTGATGAGCGGGCACACCACCATGCCTACCTCTCGAAGCCATGGCTACAATAAATTTCAGCCACCATTAGAGCTATGCTATTTAATTTTCTAACCATTTTTCTTATCTATTTTCCACTCATTATTAATGTTTTCTACACATATAGACATTCCTATGTAGACTAAGCATGTAATGGGGATGATGACTTATATATATTCATGTGCAATCTCAACCGGTTTCTCTGATAACAATCTCTACGACGACCCTCCTTATACCGGTACGATTATACCAATCCACGTCGGTATAGTGAGTCCTGTCACAGTGGGACATTTACCCAACACTAGTACACATGGCTGATATGCTCATAAATATAGATACGGAGTAGCGGAAGTAAAAGAACTACTTGTCATTTCATTTCATCATCCACATTTAACATACATGGTTCAAATAACAATTTTTAAGAGAACTAAAGTCCACATAAATAAAATGCTAAAATCAAGTTACATAGCTCATCCACAATTACATAATAGTTCTATTACAATGCTCATTACGTACTATGAAAATCAAAAGTCACAACGTCGACTCCACCAAGCCACTCACTCGCCACGCTCGGAGTCACTCCCACTGTCTCCTCCAAAGGTGTCGGGTCACCAACTAAACCTATACCTGAAGCAAGGAGTGAGTCTAAAAGACTCAGCAAATAACTCATACACACCATTCATGCATACATCACAGTAGGTTCTACATTCCAATTCACGAAGCAAAACATATAGCATGCTTGAACATTGATAAGAGACAACCTATCATGGTATTTCTACAAAATTTAAAACATATGGTACATGACTTAAGACATTCCAAAATAATATCCTATCATATGCTTACTACTCATTCAATCACATTAAGCTACAACATTACAGCAACTAACATGGGATTCTCACATGCATAAAGGAAACATTCCTATCATGGTTTCTACACATTCTTGCACATGCACACTATCATTCATACACTTTAGGTTTTGTTATAACATTATTTCACATTAACATATCATGGATCACATTTCACAATCTAACACATTGGTTTCTCATGTTTGCACATTACTCATTCACATAGTTCTCTTTTTACACATTGCACGTTTACACATATTCACACTACACAATTTACACATATTCACATTCACATTTCACAATTTAGTGTCGTGACACATAGTCCAACCCACCATTAGAAAGACACATCACATAACACATACGCATAACACATAGACGTCACCTGGGCAATACAGTGACGACTCTTGGACTGCGCAGGCCGGGAGAACAAGTCTCCACCCTAACCAGTGGTACTTGTCCACCTCTAGGATTTCATCCTAATACCCTTAGGATTTTAACACATTGAACCTTCCCATGGGGACTTTTCCATGGTACGGTTCCACGGCCCTCTATGGAAGCAGTGTCACACATGGCACATTCTTACACATTACACATTCCGATTTTAACACACATATTACACATGATATACACATGTCTTTACATTCTCTCACTTATACACATGGCTCTGTTTTCCTATTCATGATACTACTGCTGACAGAAATCAAACATTCAGTACCTTACATTAATCAGGTTGAAACATACATAAGCAACCATGTTCATATTAGTATGCGCTGAACACTCGTTTTCGCATGGAAATTTCATAGAGCACTCTACAGTTATCCAAATGACATGAGAATTTAACCACAGACTAATTTCAAGTTTGTGATCACACATGCAAATTTTCATATTTTTTGAGTCATATTACATTTACAGAAATTAAAACGTTCAATCTCATGCCATTTATAATTCAATTTATCATGGAACATAACATGAATGTTCGATTTCACTGTTCACAGTTCTGTACCTATCATTCATAATGTCACAGAAATTTTCCCTGAAATTTTTGCACAACATGCAATTTTCCGAAGTTTTAAAACAATCTAGGCATGCTCTCTATTTTCTAATACAGAAATTATAACAAGTTTCATAATCATGGGAAAATTCCCAAATTTTCGGGACATGGACTGTCATGCATTTACATCATCTGGAAATTTTATGGAAGTCAAATTACACATGGATCATGCAAATAGTAAGCAACCATACCCATGATCTTCATTTGACATGCATTTCACATAATTCTAACAACATAGATAAATCACAGAAAACTATAAAAGTCTCACAAACACATTCTATTAACCATATTACATAACATATAGTGTTTACAATATATCCTCATGCGAAAACACATCGAAAATTTATCATATAGGAGGAGAGAACAACTCACTGTTCTATCCTGAAGAACATAACGGCACAGTCTGGCCGTTAAAGGAGATTAACGGCAATATCGTTGGCCGCTAATGGAAGAGCTTGACGGCAAGGGATCTTGCCGTCAAGTTCCGGTCCGTGCAAAAAGATAGACCGAGCTCCAAATACAAGAAGAATGGGGGAATCCAGGACATGATAAAATCTCATAAAAATGATAGAAACCTCCTAGACACATACATGGATGAAGTGGATGGGTTACCTGCCTCTTGTAAAATCTCCAAAGGGGTGAAAATGGGCGATGAAGCTCTCCTTGGGTAGTCCCAAGAAGCCTCCAAAACACCTTCACTTCGTCTTCTGTGGTGTTGTAGCTTCTAGTCCGAGGTCAGGGAAGCCTCCTCCTATGTCCAAGCTAGCTTCTAGTCGCTGTAGATCGCCGGATGAAGTTCCAAATCGCCAGATCTGAGCTCTCAAAGCTCAGGTTTTCTCACAGGGCTTATGGTTTCTCTCCTTCTCCTTGTAAAGATCCAAGAGAGGGTCTTGGGGTTGCAAAAAGAGGTTTGTTTATAGGAGAGAGACCTCTCAACTCACGTAGGGGTTGATGTGAAGGCTTGAGAGCCGTTGGGGACGTCTCCCCAATGGTTAAGGTAGCTTGCCCCCGGAATTTCAGGGTCTGCTGCGCACTGAGTTTCAGAGAGCTAGACATCCACATCCATGGCCGCCTACTGAAGTGTTAGCGTCCAACGATATGGACGTTGACTCACATGGACGTCCACCGATGTTGACGCCAATTGGCCCTTCGGACAGAGCTTAAAAACATGTAGATCCATGCCTACTCCATACATGTATTTACATGAAACCTATGTAGTATAATGTATACACTACTACACCATGCAAACATCCAATATTTACAACTAATATACACATGCATACATAAGTACGACTAGCTAATATTGTACATAGATATGTACATATGCATATACAAGTTACACACAAACATGAATTCACATAAAATAGAATAAAATGACAAACAAATTCGAGGGCCTTACATATTATCCAACTGTAATGATTCCCTTTGTATAGATGAGGATTGGTATAATCGTACCGGTATAAAGTGGGTCGTTAGAAGCTAACTCGGGGCATTCAAGAAGATTTCAATTGCTTGTTGGATTGATCGAGTGTCCCTTTACCTTGGCTCCCATCTTTTCAGTCCACTTCACGTCGTTTCCACTTCACCGTCATTTCATGACACCTCCGCTACACTTCCGCTATGCTCTGATGCAAAGTGGAAGCCAAGGAGGGGCAATCTGTAGACACCCGATTCTGGCCCATAAGTTGAACCATATTTCTTGTTATCTTAATGAGCCCCAAGTTGGTCATTCACCTTGAGCCCATCATTAGCCTTGCTTTGAGCCCATTAAAAAGATCAAATTCACTTTATCCTATCCATTATTCTTTTTTGGACAGTCCATGAGCCTTAAATCTTCATTGTTTTGCTATATGATTGGCCAATTTTAACAATATTCGATTTTTCATTAACGCGACTGGTGGTGGCATCGCATTAGCATTGTCGCGCCCCCAGTAGACGTCGCGACAACCCATGCATATCCATGCACGTGGCTTTATAGTCGTGACCCTCATGGCCGTCGCATCTGTCATTATTGTGCCCCTACTACTCGTCGCGACTATAGCCGCGTATGCTGACCTATGCAACAACCTCCTATTTATCCTCTCCTGGCATTATCCTCATCCCAAAGCAACCTCCCAACCCCCTGAGTGCGGTTTGGGGTTGTAGGGCACCTTGGGACCTCCCTAGGACTCTCCCCTGTGATTTTCACTTGCATTTATCCATTTATTCTGGTCATTATCACATAAGGATGACATTTTATCTCTCCTCTTCTATATAAGCAAGGCTTCTCCTTCAGAGGAAGGGGAGCCCGATTTTTGCCACGAAGTGCTGCCGAAATTTTCCCTAACCTAGACTTAGCTCGTAGCTCTCCCATTCCACTCCATTCTCTCCTTTCTTCTCCACTAAGTCATGATGCTTTCTTCATCCATGGAGCCTGGAGGTGGAGGAGGCGACCCCTGGAGCTTCTGTATCAACTAAGGACGTTACCCAACGCCGGGGAGTTGCCCCATTGGGGCTCTTTCTTCCTCTCCCTCTCCAATTTTCCTTTCAGGCATATTTCTTGCTTTATTAGATAGGACGCATTTCCCATTCTCCTCCCACGTTTTTGTACACCCAAGGGTTTAAAAATCCCCCCAGGTTCATTCCCTACATGCTCTCCCTCTTTACTTCATTTGTGAATAGATATTACGCTTAAATAAGTTCTAACAGGGTTTTCATTGTTTTGTTCAACATTTTGGCAGGCGCCCAAGCGTCAGTCGACGAGGAGCTCTTGTCCTCTGGCTGGCCAGAGGGCGGGAAGAAGGTCCAGCCACATTTCTCCCGCACTGCAGAGAATGCGACAGGTACAAGGGTCGCGAAAACATAGACACACCACTGCTGGGCGTCACGACACCAGATTCATCGCGGCGGGGAGATCCGTTGCGATCTCATTGAGTACCCCATTCTCTTTTCTCTTTCCTAGCATAGTTAGCCTACCCATTTCTTAATCATGGCAACTAGCTAGGTGGCGATCACACTTCCTTTCATTTCCTTTCAATCCATGCAACATGTTTTGATTCCTTAAAAGCATTGCTTGTGTGTTTCGAGGGGTGCACAACCCTGTGATTACAACCATCACTCCTTAGCTTGAGTTGTACACCTGGCTGAGGGAAAGACGACAGTGGGACAAGGACTTGTGAGAGTTTGTTGTTTTGTCACTTGTAGCACGCTCGTAGTTAGGTGTACGGACACCAGTAGACGTCAGTTGTCCCCAACTAGTCCTATTACCAGTGCCTCACTCTAGGGAGCTCAAGCCAAAGTCCCTAAAGGTGCCAAGCATGGGCCCGCGGCAGTGTGGTCCGCGGTTATGGTGTTGGTTGGTCTCTACAGTTGTTTGACTTGTTCCCATGGAGCAGTAGCTGGACCTTACATCCGTGGCTACGAGGCTGAGAGGTAGACCTATGTGGTTTGTCCGAGTCAGTTGTTGGTGTCGTGAATCGGTCTATGTTGCTTGAGTGTGGCGGTCTCTACTTTACCCCGTACACCGAGTTGTGGTTTTGTCATTTACTTATTTAAATTGGTTTGTGTTAACGACAAGTGGTAAGTGCTATTTACAGCTTTGATATCCTGCTTAGTTTACTCTATAAATTGCTGGCGTAGCTTCCTGCTTACGTACTTGAGTTTAGTTTACTCGATTTTTGGGGGAGTTTCCCTACTGAGCCAGGGACTTGCGAGGCTCACCCCTAATCCCTACAGGTGAAGGAGAGCAGGAGGTTCCCTACCATCTTCCAGTTTAGAGCTACGTCGCAGCGGTGTTGGGCCGACGCCTCCAGCATTGTAGATTTCTTCTGTTGTACCTCGGGGTATGCCACAGGCTTGTGTATTTTCCTTTGACTTTTGTTGAAATTTGGCTATGTAAATCTAATGTGAATATGTATGAGATTGTGAATCTTTTATATATAGTAGTGTGTTCTTTTGTGTTTCCATTGACATGTGTATGATATCCCTTGCGAGGCTACGGCTTATTCGCGGGAGGCGGAGTTGGGTGAAACTCGTTAGTGGGTTAACGTGTTTGAATGACGTGGTCCGTCACACAAGGGGTTTGGGATGCGTAGGTAGGATTTCCTACCATTGGAAGATGGTTTCCAAAACAAGAACCGAAGAAATCGCGGCCGTTTCCAGATCTGAAACGCATAGATTTTGGGGAAATAGACGTCCACATTCCTGGCCGTCTACTGGGAGTTGGCGTCCATTGATCTGGACGTCGACTCTCCCCACAACAATACATATTGTATGTCTTACACACCATATATCCAATATAAATAAAACAATATGTACATAAATAAACAAGGATATACATATGGACAACATTATTTAAATATAATTCGCAGAATAATTATACATGTAGATACACATATATATATATACACATAATTATATACACAAAGTAATTAACATATCACATGACTAACAACTAAATAAAAGGGCAAAATTCGAAAGCCTTACAACCTGAGCCTGAAGCTGCGTCTGAAGAGCTGCCTGCGTCTGCGCCTGAGTTTGCATCACTTGTACGAGCCCTTGCATGAACGTGCCGTAGTCGACCAACAGTGGAGGGGGTGCTGCAGGTGGTCCTTGAGTTGCTGGTACTCTCTGCTGCTCACTTGCAGTCCTCCATGGCTCCTCATCTTCGTTGGGCACATTCGAACGACAAGTCCTTCCAGCCATAGCCTAAAAAATAGACACCAACTCAAGCTCCATTTATTATTACACCTAGTATATTATAATGCATTCATCTTATCACTTTTCTAGTCCTATCTTAGTTATTCCATGGATCTGGCTATCCACTACCAAGACTTTGAGATGTGAATCAAGTTTATGGCTATCCATGTATAATCTCAACCCCTTGGCTCTGATACCATCTTTGTAACGGCCCACTTCTACCCGATACGGTTATACCAACACGCATTGGATGAGAGCAAGTCGCTACAGGGGAGAAAACCCCAACGATAGTCACATGGGTAGAGATATACACAAATAGAAAGGAATATTGCAGAGGAAATTAAATAACTCTTATTCCATCAACTTTATAATCTACATACCACAGTCTATATAGTCCAAGAAAAGAAGTAACATAACATAACATCCACTAAACATAGCCAGTTTCAATGTACAATATAACCAAGGTTCAAATTACATATACATCACATAGTAGGAAATAAACTACGCGTCTTCAATCTACTCTTCACGCTCCACGTAGGATCCCGCTAACTCCTTGGCTTCTAAATCTCCTGAAATGTTTAGCAAGGGTGAGTCTACATAATAGACTCAGCAAGCAACTTAAAATGTCAAACCACACACTTACCACACATACTTTCTAACAATTTAACACTTTACTAGCTATCACATTATCATTAACTATTTGCAATTTACAATTAAACTAACACATGCTCATGCTATAAAATGGAGAATAAAACATGGAATCTATTAAATAAAATTATATCAGCTTACGTAAAACAAGAATTCTAGACATGGTTACTTATATCATGGCGTCACTAACATGAGAGCATTCATAGAATCACATACTTACAAATCCTACTTTCTCATGATACTAACACAAGGCTTAAATTAAAATTTATAACATGATACTAACCACATGCTCATCAAGTAATTACTAACTCATGGACATAATTAACATAGCTTTTCACATGGTACTAAACATGATGTCACAATTAACAAAATTCACATTAACACATGCATTATTTTCTCTTGACATGAACATATGTACTTTTACCTTGGCTTTCACATGCATTTATTCCCACATTATCATTCACCTTCACTTACACATGATTTCACATAGTTTTCACTTTGCACATTCATGTATCACATGTCATATCACTTGCACTTACCACGTGCCACTTTCACATATCACTTTACACATTATTCACATAACCACTTTTACACATTGCCAAGACACAACCCAAACCACCACTAGAAAGATCATATAACAGATAATCACCAGGCAAAGTGACCAAGTCTTGGTTACTGTGCAGAACCGGGGGAAGCCCTCCCCACCATTACCAGTGGAACTTGTCCACTTATAGGATTTCACACGACCCGTTGCCCAAGGTATCACATAACACATTTCAGCTTTCCCGTAGGGGCACTACTATAGTATGGCTCCACACAATCTATGGCGGCAATGTCTCATTGTCACAAATTTTATCTTTGCACATTAACACATTTCACACACACATGCCACATGTTCTCTCACTTTCCATGCACATGCACATATATATATCATTAAACAATTACTAATCACTTCTGGATATTCAATTTAATCAAGAACAGAAATTGACAAAACCTAATCATGATGCTAATCACATTTTTAAACGTATTTGAGATCTATTTTTGAAACATGGTACAAAAACCTTCAAAAATTAATAACTAATTGCACAGTACTCAGAATAATATCAAATTTTAACCACGTGGTGGATATAGCACATGGAACATATCTGAACTTTTTTAGAATTTTTGCAATAGTACGACTATTTTTAATATTTAACAGAGATTGCATGTAATTTAGTAAGATATTTCAATTGAACATGTTAAACAGTGAATAGTCGAATATAACAGTCTCAAAATAGGTATACAGTAATGTAGAAACCTTTATTTTTTTAAATAAAATAAATAGTAAAATTAATTAAAGGAAATAAATTAAATAAAATCCAATAAACATTAAAAAGTAAGGGGCTTGTTATATTAGCTCACTTAAAGGTTAATGGGCGAAGTTAGGAGTTGGATTATGGGTTAAGAGGAAAATACCCAAGAAATTCGTGACCATAATTATGTGGAAAATAGAAAAGGGCAAATGAGGGATTTAAACCATGGTAAAGAGTCAAGAAAGGAAATCAAATTCGTGACCCACCATGGCAAGCATCATCTAATGGCAATCCCACTCCAATTGGAGTGGAGGGCACCAAAACAAAGAAGGGAGCTAGCTAGAGCCGCACCCCATGTTTCCTAGTTGTAATGGGACATGCAATAAACCCTAGACATATAAGAATTTGACCTAAGGCTAAGTGGGAAGGTTCACCAGTATGTTGGGGTCGTGGGAGGCTATGCTAGGGTGCTAGAAACAGAGGAGAACGACTGGGGAATGGAGCTTCTTCCCCAACCGTGCTCTGTTGCGACCTATGCACAAACCGGGCTTTGATCTTCACAAAGGTAGGTATTCTATGGATGAAGAGAAACTAAACTCATACCATCTTGTAGTGTTGCATGTCTAGTTTCATATGCAAGTGATTTGCCGAATTTCATCGAGTATCCATGGAGTTATAAGCGTTTTCCCATCATTGCACAAGTCTATACCGATTCTTGTTCATGCTAGTTTGCACGCCTATCGAGACCAAATTGATTCGGACCAAAGGCATAGTTCTCTTCTACTTGACATCCTTTACATATTTCATGTTCATCAATTTGTCCCAAGTGCCCTAGTTTGAGAGATATAAGTGTTGCATGATGTTTGCTACATGTTTCCTTCGTTTTCAGTTTGAAGATTGAATCGCGACCGAGCCAGGCGACTCGATTCAAGTGACTAGTATCGCATCGGCCTTGCCCGTCGTGATTACTTGAAAAGCGTCAGCTCATGTCGATGCGCTTTGGTGCATTCCACGCCTCAAACTGTGAACTGTTGACCTGACAGAAGACCTCTGAAACACGACTGCAAAGGTTGTCGCGTTTCACTGTCCTTTCCCGCCGCTGGGGAATTGCACCATTTGAAAAATTAGGGTTTCATGAACGTGACGGTCTCCGTCTTCGCGTTTCTACCCGCCTGATAAACGCGTCCATCATACCTGTCGCGATTTACATGCATTATTCTTGCAGCTAATTTTGTGTTATGTAAAGGGTTATTTAGACTGGTTAAGCATGATTATGACCTGTAACACAGTGTAATGAATAGTAATCGACCATGTTAACATACTTTGATATAATTACATGTTTCTTAAATTTAAAAGCTATTGTGCACGATTATTTCATGCTCTCATGATTTCATACACATGCACAACTCCAAACGATTGTCTTTGCCATGAGACCATGCTGAAAAATACCTGAATAACTTATATGGTAAATGACTTCAATAATTGCACATTATTCACCAATATTAATCATGACATTGTTTCCACTTTATTACGTGGTTTTGGAACACTGATATCGCCGCTCCACTGTTCTAGAATTTCTCTAGAACATAGAGCGACTTGTTTTCTCTACACACTACTCTCTTGACAAGTTGGAACCTCTCTATTTAACATTCCGTTCTGGTAGACAAGGGACCATTTGTTAAGACTTCTGTAAGACTCCGTACTCTATGGATTCCCTCATAGAGACCAAGCTGGTTATACCCTAATGCCAATAACACCCTTAGGGATCAATATGATCTAAACAGCTTTAGAAGTTCTCTCTTACCTTGACTCACGCCGGACCTCTGGACTTGTGCATAATATGGCCAGTGGAAGGATAGTGAATTCCACCTAACTACCAACACCAATTGCGTGTGTTGTTCAATTGTTACTATAGCTAGTTTAATTCGACGTTTTACGTGCGATGACCTATAGTTCTCATCTATACTCTACTCGCTTATCTATTCACACTCTCTCTGTTATCTCATCTATTCATCTAGTACTCTCATCTATTTTTTGGTACTCTTTATTGGCCATTTGACTGATTGTCTAAAGATAAACAATATAACTAATGCCTGGCAATATATTAAAGGGCCCAGTCTGGTCTTGGGAGGTGGGCCCAAAAGTGCTATTTGCCCACAGGAGTTAAATGACCAGAGTGTTTGGCATTACACTCAAGTGCTATCTATCTCGACTATCTAAATGATAATCAAAAGTGCTATACTATACTCGTTGTGCTATTGTTATACATTGTGCTATTTGTGCTATGACCATCCTACTCTGTGCTATATTTGGAAACTTGTGCTATTTCAATCACGTGCTATCATGCTATCTCTTACTTTACTTGACTCTCTGACTCTATCATATAGTGACCCTGCTTTTAATACATTAATCATGTAATGTTTGCCCACACCATGAGATATAAATCCTACTAGGCGTTGTTGCTCACCCTACGTGATTTGTCGTTGTCCAGGTGAGGCCGAGGAGAATGAATACACTCATGAGGATGGGGAGGACCAACAGTGATCCACGAGTGCCATGACGTCACCAAGTTATCCTAGATGTCTTAGTAGTCTATATTTCTTTTTAAGTATTAGAGTAAATTGGGCCCTATGTTATGGCTCTGAGTAGTTGATGTAATAGACAATAGCTGAATTATCAATGAAAGATATTTGTTTTCACATTATTTAGTTGTCTAATGATTTAATGTTATTCTACGGTCTATATTCGCTTACTTGCAAACGCCTTACGTTCCGATATTCCGCGTCGGGGTGTGACAAGTAACCCTAACTTCATGAAAATTCCCTGCAACATTGTCATGCATCATATCTATTTATTCTGAATTTAAATCTATCAAAACACCATATTTCCCCATAAAAAAAAAATTATAAATAGCAAGTAGAATCTGAAAAATATCAAGATTTCATGGTTTGATCTATTCAATATATCTAACAAGACAAAATTTTATAAACACATGCATATATTCACTTTTTCCTCAGAAAATCACAGCACAGAGATCAATATCATTGTTCAGAAAACCACATGAACTTGACGGCAAAGAGCTTGCCATCAGGGAGAGTTAACGGCAGGATCGACCGCCGTCAACCTAAGATGTTGGCGGCAACACTGTTGTCGTCAACCTCCTATCTACACAAAGTGCAGACCGAACACAGAAAACAGAGATTTTGGGGGGTCCAGGGCCTGAAATAAAAATCCGTAAAATTTGTAAAACCCTAAGGGACAAGTCCAAGGAGTGAAACCCTATGTTACTTGCCTCTTTAAAATTCACCAACGAAAGAATTTGGCCAATGAAGCCCTCTTTTGCACTAAAAGAGGTAACCTTCTACCACGATCAGTCTCCTATCTTGAGCATGATCTGGCCACGATCTCCTCCTCCAGAGTCTTCTCATAGGTTGTGGAAGCTTCCTCTTCATAGCACCAACCTCCAACAGTCAGCAACTTGGCTGATCCACCCTCTCAAACTCCTCTTTTTCTCTCCCCGAAACCCAATAACCCAAGGTGAGAAAAACCCTCTTTTTGGAGAGATGACCCAGCTATATAGGCAATAGGAGTCGTAGTTAAGCTAAAAGTGAAGAAACCTTCCCATTGGGACGTTTCCCAATCTGACTACCAGAGAAATAGGGACGGTTTTAGATATGGAATCATAAACGCATCTGAAGAATTAAACGTCCAACTTACTGCCATTAGCCATATGTCAACGTCAATCGATGTTGACGTTAATATCTTCAGTAAACGACACAATGCTTGTCATCTACTCACCCTTAATATCAATGGATGTTGACATTAAGTAGAATTTCAGCCAGAACACAGTATGCACAACAATAGATAAATACTATATGCACATAATTTAATAAATATAATATACATAAAAATAAACAATATTATATGCACCAAATTTGAGAGCCTTACATTTCCTTAGAAATATTGTTAAATATTTAATCATTATGTTTTTGCTATGGCAAAATCTTTTAATATCTCCTAAATCAATTTATTGATTTATACTACAATTTATTTTTCTAAAAAATAATATGACAAGTAAAGGTATACATGAATGATATTGTATAATATTTTACCCAAAATTTATGCACACCCAAAATCAAAGTATCAATACTGTCACATGTTTGTAAAGAAATTTCTCTAAGTCCACAGTGTATACTGTATACCATACTGAGTTCAACTTTAGAAAAGTCAAGTGTTGCACCAATTGATGAACAAACGGGTTGTACTTTGACTTTGTAAAAGTCAAAGTCTAGCAGAACTCCAATTCTTGAAAAGTCGAAGTCTTGATACCAATCGCTTATCAACTGGCCTTTACTCTGACTCTTTAACACTCGAAGTCGGACTTTACTCTGACTCCTGGAAAGTCGAAGTCTTGTATTACTTTAGTTTGCCTTGAACTCCGCCTCCCTGAATGTCGAAGTATGATATCGATTGACGAACAAACATCCATCACTCTGACTCTCAAGAAGTCGAAGTCTGTTATCAATCAATGTCGCACTGCGAATTATATATAGTCGAAGTTCTATATACATCTATTGTTTTTGACTCCGACTTCTTGTATGTCGAAGTATAAACATCAACTTTTGAACTCACACTTAGATAAATTTTTATGTATCCATCAATTCTTATAGAACCTAATAAGTTATTATCTGATTACTTTAATGTTTTCTTTATTCCTTTGGGATCTCTTATGAATGAAAATCTCTTCTCTAATCCTGTTCTATGCCTGTTCAATAGATGGTCAAGAGTTTAACGCGATGGTAGGTGTAAGCAGCATGGGTTATCTGTTAGACCTCACCTACCACATCATCTTTCTGTCAGAACTCCATGACTTTCAGGAAAAGTCCTTGTATTCCCCATACAACTGTTTGTCTATCTTTCAAAGCTCTGAACATTTGTATGTCTGAACTCTTTTATGCCTTATATATTTTTATCTCACCTACCTCCAAAAGAATGAGGCATTTGTGTTCTTTTCATAATCTTTCAGATACGGAGCTACCCACTGAAGCTTACTATGCTTTCAATCATGGGTATGGAGTTTGTAGAACATTTAATGAACCTATCTATAGAACCTTGAAGCTATCTACATATCATGAAGCCATTGAGACCTCAAGAGCTAAAGATCTGATGGACAACTAAAAAAGCTCATAGTCTAATTACCCAAGATTGAAACAGCTATCTTTCAAACGGCTACTTTCCAACGTTCAGTTTTAAACGGGAAGCTCAATCTCTGATGCTTATATATGAACTGAAGTTTGAACAATTATAAGACATATATAAAGAATATAGGAGTGTAAGAAGTAAGCTAGATACAACCATATACACAACCTCACCCTCTACATAAAAGAGCAAGAATAAGAAATCACGATATGAAGATAGCCAATTGTTCTCAAGCTTTAACTTCCCAGTTCTCTACCTTTCTAGAAGTCTTTTTCTTTGAGTGTACTTCTATAAATCCATATTTTCTCAATCCACTGTCTCGAGTCAGAAAGAGTTAGAGCTTCTATTCTTACTTGTATCTCCTTTTGATTCTTTGTGTTTGCTCATTCTTCTAGGTAGACACACCAGTGTTTTATTTCTATAAAAGAAAACCAGCAGGTGATTTTTTCCCTATAGTTTCCCTCTTGTGAAGGGAAGACCTACTGGTGTAGGTGGTCTTTGTACCCCTTTGTAAAGGGAAGACTTGCTCGGGTGCAGTGAGTTGTAATACCTCACAGGTTGAGATAAGACCAAGTGTTCTTGGCAGTTTCTGAAATCCCAAGAGGTTGTTTGGGGACTGGATGTAGGACTTCTATGTGGGACGGGCTGAACCAGGTTAAAAATCCTTTGTGCACTTGTGTGATTGTTTGCGCCAAGTTTAACACTTGTTTCACACACTACACTAAGTACTAACGATTCTCTTTATTGTTACCTATTTTTAGATAATTTTTTTTATTAGAAAGCGAAAAGAAGTCCTATTCACCCTCCTCTAGGATATCTAAAGCTTCATCTCGATCCAAAAAGTGGTATCAGAGCGAGGTCTGCTCAGAAGAATCGAGAGATTTGAGAAGAGATGGCAACTGACACTGACAACTACGAAGGTCAGTCTGTTACCAGACCACCATTCTTCGATGGTGGGGATTACCAGTATTGGAGATGAGAATGGAATGCTTCATTCGAGGCACAATTTTCGATCTGTGGTAGGTAATTGAGCAAGGTGACTTTACTATACTTGCTGATGGAACCTCTGCTCTATCTATAGCTGATAAATGAAACAAGTCCCTAAACTATAAAGCTAAGAACTATCTATGTTGTGCATTATCTACAAGGGAATTTAACAAATTATTTACATGTAAAACTGCTAAAGAAATGTGGGATAAATTACAAATAACTAATGAAGGTATTGATAAAGTTAAACAAACTAGAATAGATATTCATATCTCCCAATATGAACAATTCAAAATGCTACCTAATGAGAATATAAATCAATTGTATAATAGATTCTCAAACATAATAGTAGGATTGAGTTCACTAGGTAAAATCACTAATGAAGAAACAATAAGAAAAATTCCAAGATCATTAACTCATACTTGGACTCTTAAGGTCACTGCAATTGAAGAAGCACATGAGCTAACTGAACTTTCTATTGATAAATTGATTGGTTCTTTAATGGGCCATGAAATTAACATGGAAAGATTTTCTAAAAACTCTTCGAAAAAGAAAATGACAAATGCTTTGAAAGTTACAGATTCTTCTTCCTTTGAGGATTCAAAGGAGAAATCTAAAGACAGTGATGATGAAGCCATAATGTCAAGAAAACTCCAAAGGATTCTTGCCAAGAAGAAGAAGTTTGGCTCGAAAAGATATTTCAAAAAGGAAAAGAAGAAAGAACCAACTTGCTATGAGTGCAATCAACCAGGACATTACAAGTCGGAATGTCCTAAGCTTAAGAAGAAAGATCCAGCTAAAAATTTTGAGAAAAAGAAAGGTAAAGAAAGAAAGTTTAGAATGTACAAGAAGAAGGCAATGGTCGCAGCTTGGGACAATGAGGAACCTACAAGTTCAGACTCTTCAAGCTCAGAATCAGAAGAGAGAACAAGATAACTAGCCTTCATGGTAGGACTAGACAAGGTAAATTCTAAAACATCATTTACATCATGTTCTGAATCTGATTCTGATAGTCTAGAAGATGCATTTAATGAATTATATGAGAAATATAAAACAATAGTTAAATAGATGAAAATAGTTAAGTTAAATTTACTAAATCAAGAAAATCCAGCACTTGTCTAAAAAATGAAGTAGAAAGATTACGACAAATTTAACTGAAACTAAAAGATCAATGAACTATTGTGTGAAGACTTAAAAAAAAAAATAGCAAAACATGGTCAGTGAATCAAATCTAAAAGAATTGAAAGATGAAGAAAAATTAAGAGAAGAAAACAATTATCTTAAAGCTACCATAGACAGAATCACTAACTGTAAAACATCTCTAGTTGTAAAACTGAAAGATGCTCGAACAGGTAAAAAGAAGTATAGAGTAGGTTATACACCTCCAACAAATGTAGAAAATATTGTTTATCCTGAAAAATACCCAACTCCTAAGTTTGTAAAATAAAAGGAAATTAAAAATCCTAGAAAGGTCAATCAACATGTCTACAAACAAAGACTGAAAACTAATAATACTACACATGCAATAAATGCATATGATTTATGTTAAGTCACTGTAATCAACTAGGACACACAATCAACACCTGCACAACTAGGCACTTGCATTGGACTCCAAAGACTAACCATCAACGACCCCAAAAAATTTCGGTACCAAACGTCACATCTTAATTCTATTTACAGGGAAGCTTGAGAGCATCCAAATGGTATTTGGATAGTGGGTGCTCAAGGTATATGACAGGTGACAGAAAGCTATTTACATGTTTTAGATGAGGTTGGTCAAGTCACATACGGAGATAATGGAAAAGGCAAAGTGATAAGATGTGGAATAGTAGGAACAAAAGAAAAGGATTTTATAGAAGATGTTATGTATGTAGAAGGATTAAAGCATAACCTTATTAGCATCAGTCAGTTGTGTGACAAGGTTTTAACGAACCCCTTTATACCAATACAATTATACCAATCCACCTTGATATAAAGCGTGACGTCACAGTGGGACATGTACCCAACAGAACACAGTAGGTAGAGATGTACACAAATAACAAAGGAAAGTACAACGAAAATGAAAGAAATTTTTATTTCATCATCATTACACATATGCCACAGTCTATATAGTAGCAAAGTAAATAAATAAAGTGCATGACATAACATTGTCTCACATACTAGCAAAGGAAAAGTACAAGCAAAGTAGATAGCCTCCAAGATCTCTGTTATTCCTCTCACTCGAAGTAGCTCTTCACTATCTCCTCCTCAATCTCAGGAATACCTGTCTGACCTTTATGTTTAAGCAAGGATGAGTCTTCATAAAAGACCCAGCTAGCAACCTGTTGGTACATCCATACACTTATCACATTCATTCTATTCAATTTTAACATAAAGAGCAATTTATCACATTGTTCATGTAGCAATAAATAGGTAATAAATGAATAGTCTATAACATGCTATCTACACATAGACTTAACTTAAATCATGGTATCAATCATAACTCATTCATGCCACATTTCCAAGTATCTTCATCATGGAACTAAACACATGTCTACTTGTAACACTAGCATGATACCTATCACATTCCATATGCTTATATATTGCATAATTTCACATTTTTCTTGTTGTTTTAACATAAAAGTAACATAATCATATTGGAGCACATTAGCATATCACTTTCACATGTTCACTTGGCACATTCACAGATAATTCACATCTTTACACATCTTTTACCGTGACATAGTCTGAACCTCCATAATGAAGGACACATATGTTGGGTTATGATTTGTATGATGATTGACTTGATGAATAAATGCATAAATTTTTTTTGATAATGACATAATTGATGTTGATTGATGTTGAGAAGACATGACAAAATGACATAAGACTCTGATAACATATGCTTTCATGATATCTTACCTTGAGTCTCTTTTATGTAGGTGAGAAAGAAAATGCAAGTTCAGAAGCAAATTCAAGTACACAAAGAACTGGCAAAACACAAGAAGCAAGTAGCTGTCGATAGGCCTAAAGCCATATGTCGACAGCTAGTGAAGACAGTGAGCAGACAAGCTTCTAGAAAGCAAGAAAAATTAGTATCTGTCGATAGACAAGGTTCATCTGTCGACAGACCAGTTCAGCCTGTCGACAACAAGACGTCGCTTGTCGATAGCCCAGCCTCCCAGCCAGAAAGATGGTTTTGGAAGCCAGGATTGCTGTAGTAGGTGTCGACAGCCAGAAGGCATCAGTCAACAGCCGCATGTTAAGTCATAACATGTGATAGACATGTGATCTATATTAGGGTTCCTCTTCTCTCACGAATCCCAAGACTTGGACACACCTATATATAGATCTCTTGGACCTATTTTCAAAGCAAGGAGCCTCCACACCAAACCCTAAGCAAAGGACAACCAGAAGAAGGCTTTCTCTGCTCCTCTGCGTCAAGACTCCAACCGGATCAAAGAGAGATCCATCTCAGATGAGGAGTTGAAGCAGATTCATCCTCAAGTCAAGCTTCATCATCATCATTCGATCTTCATCGACGTGAAGCTTGAAGTTCATCTGGACGAACAACCAGAAGAGTTCAACTATTGGATTTATTCTTCAACTCTGAACTCTTCCTTCACTTTATTTTCATCACATGTGTGTGTTCTTGGTTTGAGCATTCCTTGCACTCAACCCAAGTGTGTGTAGTTGATCTGAGAGCGTGCTTGTCTCAGACATCGTGTGTGTGTTAGTGTTTTGGTCGAACTTGCTTAATAAGAAGTTTACCGTGTGTGTGTGTGGACGGTGGACATAGGATACACAAGTTGTATAGTCCGAACCACTTTAAATCATCGTGTCATGTGGTTTGCGTGATCTGACGTTAGATGTAACGACCCACTTCCACCCGGTACGGTTATACCAACCCACGTTGGATGAGAGCAAGCCGCTACAGGGGAGAAAACTCCAACAATATACAAATGAGCTGAGATATAAACGAATAGAAAACACTATTTCAACGGAATGTAAATAAACTTTTATTCCATCAACTTTAATCCACATACCATAGTCTATATAGTTCAAGAAGGAAAAGACATAACATAATATCCACTAACATGTAACCACTTCCAATTACATAAATCAAGTTCAAATTACAAAATGCAATATATACTATGAAAATAATTACAAGTCTTGAATTCACTCTTCCAACTCCGCTTCGGATCTTGCTAGCTCCTCGACTTCTAAATTCCTGAAATAGTTAGCAAGGGTGAGTCTACACAATAGACTCAGCAAGTAACTTAAAACTTCAAACCATATACTTACCAAACATGCTTTCTAACAATTTAATACTATTAACATGTTCGAATTCAGCAATTAAATTCATACATGCTCATGCTATAACATAAATGAATAAACATGGAATCGTATTAAACAACTAATCAAACACATGTAAAACAATAATCTAAACATAGATGCTAATAACATAGTATCATTAACATGAGTGCAAGCATATAACCACATGCTTTCATACTTTATTCCAATCATTGTGCAGTTCTACAATTTAAATCATGGAAAGATGTACAAAATAAGTAACACTCGTAGCATGATCTCTAACTCACTTTACATGCAAATATAACACTTCACTCTACACTTAGCTTTCTATATTTATAGAAAATTTATTACATTCAAATGACGCTTGCATATTGATCACATTGAACTGCACATCAAGTAATTATAATTTTATGGAAATAGAAACATGCACCTACACCTGGTACTAAATATAATATCACTTTTATCATTCAACAATATTTATATTAACGAATGCAATTTCCTTTTCATGACATATTCACATGCACTTACTTTCACATCATCACATGTTCACTTACACACGATTTCACATGGTTTTCATATAGGTTTTCACTTGCACATTCACGATCACATATCATGTCACATTGCACATAACATGTGCCACGTTCACATATCTTACACATGTTCATTTTTACACGTTGCCAAGACACAGCCCAAACCACCACTAGATAGATCACATAACACGTACACACACATTCACTTTCACGTACTTAATCACTAGGCAAAGTGACCAAGTCTAGGTTCCTGCAGAAATCGGGGAAAGCCCTTCCCGCCATTACCAGTGGAACTTGTTCACCTCCAGGATTTTGAAGACCCTTGCATCGGGTATCACGTTTCACAATTGAGCTTTCCAGTAGGGGCACCACTATAGTACAACTCCAAGCAATCTAGGGTGGGAGTGTCTTATGGGCACAGTTTCTTTATCTTGTCACATAAATCATTATAAACGTACATATATACTACTTGTTCTCTCACTTCACATGCACAGGCACACACATATACCATGCAACATAATTTATCACATTCAAACTCTCAATCAGTCATAAACAGTAATTGATAGTAACTAAATCATGATGTTAATCACATCTTCATTCATAATTGCAATTTACTATTAATACACAGTACAAAAGACTTCATAAATTTATAACAATGTGCACAGTACTCAGAATCATATAAAATTTAACCACGGTTTAAATATAGAACAGGGAACATATCTGAATTTTTCACAATTTTTGGAACAGTAAAACAATTTTTAATAATTATCATAATTTACATAAAATTAACAAGATAAGTCATTCTACAGTAATCAGAACATACCAAAAATTAACCACAGGGTACATAGGTATTACAAACATATCACAAAATTTTAATTAATTTCCAGGTAGTAAAACTATTTTTAATATTAAATAGAGATTTTGGGCAATTTACAAGGTAATTTAGTTTTTACATGGTAGACAGTGAACTAAGAGTTCTAACAGTTCTGAACCATGCCTATAGTAGTACTGAGTTCATGGGAAATTTTCTGAGAACATAACACACATAAATTCTAATTACTCTGAATTAATTCTATCAAATCATGTACATTTTATCATGACAGAAATGTCATAAATGACAATTATCATAAAAGGTCATCAATATCTCATGGCATGATCTACTAAACATAATAGACATGACCACAATATCTAAACACATGCATTCATTCGCAAGTTTCCGAAAAAATTACGTCACATATAGTCACACATTGTTCTGGAAAAGTCATGGGAACTTGGAGTCCAGGGTCTGGACGCCAACATGGTAGACGGGCATGATCTATTGTCGTTTACCCAGGATCTTGACGGCACCACAGTGGCCGCCAATATCCTGTCTGCATACGGTGCAGGCCAAAACAAATAAAAATAGAATCTTGGGGGTCTAGGTATGAAATAAAAATCAGGAAAATTATTAAAACCCTAAAGGATGAGTCAATGGGTTGAACCATTAAGTCACTTTCCTGTGAAAAAATCGCTAAAGGGATTATTCTGTCGGAGTAGCTGTCCTCGGCCAAGCAAAGAAGACACCCCAAAACCATCCAGATCTGGTCCTCCTGTTGATGTAGGTCGCACACTACAGTCGGGGATGATTCCACTATCTAAGGTGCAGCTCTCAGTCGAAGAAGAACGTCCGAAGATGATCACGAACGACAGATCAAAGCTCTCCAGGTTGGGTTTTTTGCACAAGACTTCTAGGGTTTCTCAAGAGATCGAAAGGCACCTTATTCGGCCAAAACAGGTGTTTTTATAGACTAGGGAAGTCGGGATACGCATTAGGGTAGGTTTCCTAAAGTTATTGATGGGTTTCCTAAACTGGAACTGGAAGAAATGCGGGCGTTACCAAATCTGAAACCGTCACACAACTGGGAACTTGGTGTCCACAGCTGGTGCCGCCAACAAGGAGTTGGCGTCCATCGATCTGGATGCCAACTTCCCATGGCCATGCAGTTAGCGCCAGGCATGTTGCCGCCAACCTGCAGTTCGGCTAGAAACAGATGTACATCCAAACTGATGTATCAATACATCATAAACTTTTAATGGGTACATAAAATAGGTAGATGTCATATGCACAAAGTTAAACACATATATGTATATACAGGTACACAACATACTTACATACCACATGCATAGATTTAAATAACTATACAATGTACTTCAACAATTTGATAATGCATGCACATTTAAATATATTACATGTACAAAATAACTTCATGTGTACTTATAAATTACATACCATATGCACTACATTATTTAAATACACTATGCACCGAATAAATAAATATAATATACACATAAGAATAACATATATTATACACATGCACATAAGTGAGTAAATATTTATAATATGCACCAAATAAACTATTAAATGCACAAAATTCAGGGGCCTAACATTAGATGTATACTAGGCATGATCACTTGTTCACACACTCGTCATACTGCTAATCTCCTAAGCGCACCCAACACACACCTCGAAGTTCAAATTTGATCCACATCAGTTTAAGTCCTCCTAAAGTCAGTCTTAATCTCAAAAGAAGGCCAATTTGTTTTATTTGGTAGTAAACTATTCAACCCCACTTTCTAGATTACTGCCTTAGGTAGTTCCGCAGACCTTTCAATTGGTATTAGAGAGAGGTTTCTCTGATTTTACAGCTTTAATAGCTTGATCTAACGATCAGGAGAGATTCTGTTTAATGGAAACTAACAATGGTTTTATGGTGAAGGACACTCAGTGTCTAGGCCTCCCTTCCTTGACGGGACTGACTATATGTACTAGAAAAATCGAATGCAGGTGTTTCTGAGAGCTCAAGACTATGAGCTATGGAAGATCATAAGCAAGAGACCCTATGAGTTGCCCGCTGATGAAGACACCTGGACAAGGGAACAGATTCGCAAGGGAACCTTGAACTGGAGTGCGCTGAACATGATGCAATGCACTGTGCATCCAAAGGAATACTCAAGAGTATCCACATGCAATTCTGGAAAGGAAATGTGGGACAAATTGGAGCTGATATATGAAGGTACGTTCGAGGTAAGGGAAACTAAGGCTAGCATGCTTGTGTCTGAATATGAGATGTTTAAAATGAAAAATGAAGAAACCATTTCAGACATGTTTGCTAGATTCATGATTATAATCAATGGTTTGAAAGGTCTTAAGAAAGAGTATAGTGAGAGTGACTTAGTAAGGAAGATACTTCGGTCTCTTCCATCTTCTTGGCATACTAAGGCCACTATCATTGAGTACTCTAAAGACCTGTACACATTGAAATTGGATGAATTGATAGGATCCCTGATGACCTATGAAATCAATCCAAAAATAAAAGAATCTGAGGTCAATCCAAGAAAATCCATTACATTGAAAGCCTCTAACAAAGCCTCATCAAGTTCCAAGAAAGAGATTCAACAAGAAAATGATGAAATTGAAACCTCTAGTGAAAGTGAGAATGATGAGATGGCTATGCTCACTAGACAATTCAAGAAATTCTTCAAGTTCAAAAAGAAGGGGTCAGGTAATTTCAAAGCTCGTCCAAAAAGAGATGTTTCAAATAAATTTGATACAAACAAGAAAATTGACATGATTGTTTGCTATGAGTGCAGGAGACTGGGGCACATGAGGGGTGAATGCCCAGAGCTAAGAAAGAAGCTGAAAAAGGACAAGTCCACATACAAGAAACTAGAGCCATGATGGCAACCTGGAGTGATGAAGATGAAGATGAAAATGCCCAAGATAGTTCTGATGATGAAGAGATTCAGTGCCTGATGGCAAGGAGTGAAGACTCCAATGAGGTAAACTCTTCCTTTGAAAGCTACACTGTTGAAGAATGGGAAGAAGCTTATACCTTGCTGTTTGAAAAATTTGTGAATACAAATCTGAAAATAAGACTGAAAAAGAAAATCACCACTCTTCTTCATAGCACAATCAATGATGAACAAATTGCAATCCTAACTAGAGGGATAGAGCTCGTGAAAATTGAAAGGAAAACCACTACGTTGAAATGGATTGCATGAAAGAAAAACATTAAGAGAATGAAAGAGAAAAACAAATTCTAAATAAATCTGCTGAAACCCTTCAAAATGAGAATCAAGAAATTTAGAAAAAGATGGAAGAGGTTGAAAAAGAATTAAAAGGAAAGAATGAAGATCTGTCAATATTTATAAAAGGAAAAGAAAATCTTGCTGTTGTTTTAGGAGTCATGTCAAACATAATAAGGTATGGGCTTGGATTTCAAACTGAAAATCAAAATAAATTTGGACAAAAATTAATCACATCATTGTTCAAGACAGTCTAAGTACAAGTAACCAAGTTCAAGCTAAAAGCAAAGAATTGAAAACTAAACAACAAAATTTTTGCTGGCCAACAAACAATGGCACCTATCGACAACCTGAAATTGAACTGTCGATAGGTATGGAAATCTGTTGAAAAATCAAAGCCAACCAAGCAACAAAAAGGACAAAAATACTCGCAAGTTCAATACAACATTAAAAGAGCTGCAAAAACTCAAACTCCATCATGCAATTGTTGTAAAAAACTTTGCCATACTGAACAACAATGTTGGAATAAACTGAACATGTTGAAATGCAAATAATTGTGGATTCCAAAGTATTTACTTTCTGGCATGAATGAAAGAATGGGACCCAAAGTAATTTGGGTACCAAAACTTCTTTTCTGATCTATCTATGTAGGAATGCCTAGCAGCCCAAAATCAAAATAAGTGGTACTTCGATAGTGGCTGCTCAAGGCACATGACAGGCGATAAAGAAAAATTATATTTGCTGGTTGAAAAAGATAGAGGTCAAGTTATGTTGGGGGTAACAATAAGGGCCAAATAATTGGCACAGGTAAGGTAGGTAAGAATGCCTCTAACTCTATAGAAAATGTGATGTTAGTTGATGTTCTCAATCACAATCTTTTGAGGATTAGTCAATTGTGTGATCAAGGCCATAAAGTTATCTTTGATTCAGATGCATGCCAAATCATTGATAAGAATTTTGGAAGTGTCATTTTTTTTGGAAAAAGAGTAAATAACATCTATCTAGTTGATCTAGATGAACTAGAAAAATAAAAACTTGTGTCTTGTTGCAAATAGACAGGATGAGCTGTCTTTATGGCATCGTACGCTACGCCATGCAAGCTTCAATGTTCTTAACAAGATCATGAGAATGAAAGTAGTAAGTAGACTTCCTTAAATTCATTTCAATAAAAATGTGAGCTTTTGTGATGCAAGTGCACAGAGAAAACAAACCAGAAAGTCTTTCAAATCTAATGCACCCATAATCACTTCAAAACCTTTTGAACTGTTGCACATGGACCTTTTTGGACCTACAAGAACACTCAATCTCAATGCTAAACGTTTTGGGTTTGTCATTGTAGATGATTTCTATAGGTTCACTTAGGTTAAATTTTTAGCTCATAAAAATGAAGTTCTGAAAAAATTTGAAGAGTTCTTTAACAAAATTGAGCATGGGAACATAAACAAAATATGCTCAATCCATACTGATCATGGGGGAGAGTTGACAATAATTTATTTTCAGACTTCTGCAGGAACCAAGGTATTGATCACAAATTTTCCCCTCCAAGGACTCTAGAACAAAATGGACTAGTGGAGAGAAAGAACAGAACCTTGGTAGAAATGACTCGCACACTTCTGGTTGAAAGTCAACTATCAAGGAATTTTTGGGCAGAAGATATGAACACAGCATGCTACATTTTGAACAGAGCCTTGGTGAGACCTGTAATGAAGAAAACCACAAATGAGCTCTTGGAAGGTAAGAAACCCAGTATTGGGTATTTCAAAATCTTTGGCTCCAAAGTCTTTATCCACAATAATGACAAAGTTGATTTAGATAAATTTGAAGCCAAAAGTGATCTAGGTATTTTCCTAGGCTACTCTGAACACTCTAGATCCTATAGAGTGTTCAATAATAAAAACAAGACTGTGGAAGAGACTCCACATGTTGTCTTCAATGAGTCTAATGCGAAAACTAACAATTTAAATGCTTGCAAGTATGATGATGAACAAGGAAACATACTTGAAGAACAAGTTGAGAAGCATTTGTCGACAGACCAAAAAGAGGCTGTCGACAGACCTACAGAAGACCATCAAAATGATTAAATTCCTCAAGAACAACATCCTCAAGAACAAATTCAATATGGTCAGTCCACAATAACAAATGTCGGTACTCAAAAGATCATCCACTTGAGAATGTCATTGAAAATGAAAATGATAGAGTTCAAACTAGGCCTCACTTTAGAAACATTGTTGAACAGGATCATTTGACATTTATCTCTCAAGTGGAACCTAAAAACATTGAAGAAGCTCTAAAAGAAAACTCTTGGATAGATGCCATTCATGAAGAACATTGCCAATTTCAAAAGAATAATGTATGGAGCTTAGTTCCTAGAACCCCTGAAATCTCAGTAATTGGAACAAGATGGGTGTTTAGGAATAAGCTAAATGGAGAGGGAAAAGTGGTAAGAAATAAAGCTAGATTGGTTGCAAAAGGGTATAATCAGGAATTTAGGGTAGACTTTGAAGAATCCTTTGCACCAGTAGCTAGGCTTGAGGCAGTTAGAATCTTGTTAGCATATGCATGTTCTAACAAATTCAAACTATTTTAAATGGTTGTTAAAACTACCTTCTTAAACGGTTACATCAAAGAAGAGGTTTATGTATCTCAGCCACCTATATTTGAAGCTCCTAACAAACCTAACCATGTTTATAAATTGCACAAAGCTCTCTATGGTTTAAAACAGGCACCAAGAGCTTGGTATGAATGTTTAAGTAAGTTCTTGGTTAGTAAAAACTACTCCAGAGGTAAAGTGGACCAAACTCTCTTTACTAAATGTGTTCACTATCACATAACTGTTGTTTAAGTTTATGTGGATGACATCATTTTTGGTTCCACTAACCCCTCACTGTGTGAAGAGTTTTCAATACATCTGCACAGTAAATTTGATATGAGTTTAATGGGGGAGCTACAATTCTTTCTTGGCTTGCAGGTCAAGCAATATGAAGATGACTTCTTCATCAATCAAGAGAAATATGTCAAGGAGCTACTAAAAAGATTTTGATGATCAATCCATCTCCATATAAAATTTATCATGAATTATATTTATAATTTTTGGTAATTAACAAAACCTTGAATAATGCCTTCTAACAATCGGTTCTAAAGATTATCCACAAACAAAAATAATAATAATAAATCTAGAAAATCTCTAAGTTATCTTCACACTGCTGTAAGTTCAAATGCATATGTTTTGTCTAAGTACACAATGATTTCCTTTATAGAAATAATGATTCGATCGCCATAACGATTCTATAAGTCACTTAAAATAACGATTTCGGTCTCACAACGATTTCATAAGTAAAAGAACGATTTGATCGCAACAACGATTTGCTCTCACTTAAAGAACGATTTGAACACAACAACAATTTGCTTTCACTTAAAGAACGATTTGATCACAACAACGATTTGCTTTCACTTAAAGAACGATTTGATTGCAACAACGATTTGCTTTCACTTAAAGACGATTTGATCACAACAACAATTTGTTTTCACTTAAAGAACGATTTGATCAGAGCAATGATTTGCTTTTACTTAAAGAACGATTTGATCGCAACAACAATTTGCTTTCACTTAAAGAACGATTTGATTGCAACAACGATTTGTTTTCACTTAAAGAACGATTTGACCGCAACAACGATTTACTTTCACTTAAAGAACGATTTGATCACAATAATGATTTGCTTTCACTTAAAGAACGATTTGACCACAACAACGATTTGCCCACTTAAACAACAATTTTACTTAAACAACGATTTCTTCATGAAAACAATGATTTTACTTAAACAATGATTTCTTTGTGAAAACAACGATTTTACGTAAACAACGATTTCTTCATGAAAACAACGATTTCAGGATCGATTTTAATTAAACAATGATTTCTTCATGAAAACTACGATTTCATGATCGATTTCACTTAAACAATGATTTTACTTATGAATTTCATTAACACAACGATTCATTATATTAATACCTGGATTATGTTCACATCGACTGGTTTCAACATGGATTACACTCTCACATGATTGTATCATAAATTTGATATCGATATCATTTCTATACAGAATGTTCTTCTCTTTCAAGTAAATTTATAAAACTCTTGAACAGTCTTGAATCATTCCTTATAATATTTAAAAATGCATATGCTTAAGACTCTATGGATTTCAAAAACCTTCGCGCACATCATACTATGTCCTAAAGATCTTGTTCATTTATTGTGGCAGTACAATATTTCCACACGATATATCCTTGCTTACTTCACGTGTCACATAAAGTCTTGCTTTGTGTGATGTCAGAATAACCTTTCCCTTCTTGGTATATCGTAATATTGCAAGACTACTAATGTTGACTGACAATTTAAACAAAGAGAAGTTGTCTAGGTGTCGGCATTTATTGTATGCAGGACTTTTGCAGTAAAGCACGTCAAAGATGGACCTGCCAACCTGTCAAAAGGATAGACGATTTAGACAATCTTTCCTTGAAAATGTAAGGATCAGTCCAAGCATTAATGGCTGCAGAAAAAGTTCACATAAAGATTTAGACAATCGTTCCCTGACAACGGACATTTCAACGCTACTACAACGGTCAAAATATTTTGCAGAAGATAAATAGAAGACTGATGACTCCATGGAAGATAGTTAGATCGTTTGAACTCTTGAATCTTCAAAAACCTTGAAGCTCTAGTCACTGAATAACAACAAGAGCCAACTCGTCCATTCTAACCTTCAAAAGCTCTTAGCTCTCAGAGATCTCATTTCATTCTTTTTGAGAGCTAGCATAGGTCTGAGAGGGAGAATTCATTCAAGTTTATCTTGTGTCTCTCAGACTTTGCCTCAGATCAAGCATTGTCTATAATCTTTGTCTTTCAACAAGATCTTTGTGGGCATTCCTCTTCGGGTGTGAAGAGAAGACTTATTTAATCAAGTGGTGTAATTCCTCTTCTGGTAGAGAAGAGAAGGTCAACTGTTGCTGGATGTGTAAGTGTCCATAAGGGGGACTGTACCATTGTTTAGTGGAAAACCATGTTGTTACTTGGGGACTGGACGTAGGACTCCTTGGGATAGGGGGTCTGAACTAGGATAAAATTTCATGTTGTTTGTGTCATTGCTTTTGTGTCTTCATATCACTAACTCTAACTATCGAACATAGTGCTTTCTGTCTAGTTTATTTTATTTAAAAGAATTTCAAATAAATATTTTTTAAGCAATCCAATCACCCCCCCTCTAGGCTTGCTATCTGAGCAACAAGTGGTATCAGAGCCAAGTCTCTTCAAGAAGAAGATCTTACGATCTTAAGAGCAAAGATAAATGACAGCTCAACGATATGCTGAAGGTCAGTCCGTTAACAAACCTCCTCTATTTGACGGTGAAGATTACAACTATTGGAAGACTTGAATGGAGTTCTTCCTTCAAGGTCTCGATTTTCAGCTTTGGTCTATCATCGAAGAAGGAGACCTAGTGGTACTCAACAATAGATAAAACGGGACAGATGATGACAAGAAGAAAATATCCCTAAATAACAAAGTAAAAAGTATATTGTCTTGTGCGCTGAGTAAGAAAGAGTTCAACAGGATTTCCTTCTGCAAGTCAGCTATGGACATGTGGGAAAAATGAAGGATCACATGTGAAGGAACTGACAAGGTGAAGTAAACAAGAATAGACATACTGGTGGATCAGTATGAAAGATTCTAAATGCAGTCAGGAGAGTCTATCACCCAAATGTACAGAAGATTTACAGATATCACCAACGGTTTGGCTACGCTCGAAAAAAATTATGAAATTGGAGACATGGTGAGAAAAATATTAAGATCTCTACCAACCTCATGGACTCCAAAGGTGACAGCCATAGAAGAAGCCAACGACCTCAGAAAAATGTCACTTGAAAAGCTCATTAGGTCATTAATGGTTCATGAGATAAATATGGAGAGGCTGGGAGAATCCTCCAGCAAGAAGAAGCACAACAATGCTCTTAAGGCCACAGAGGAAACAACTGATGGCGAATCAGAAGGTGATAAAAGCAATGACAGCAGTGAAGACCAAGAAGCCTTTCTCTCAAGAAGACTGCAACGCATCCTAGCCAAGAAGAAATACCAGTCAGGAAGAAGATACTTCAAGAAAGTTAAAGACTTTAAAAGACCTAAAGGCAAAGATGTTAAGAAACCTAAACCGATATGCTATGAGTGTAAGAAGCCTGAACACATCAAAACCGAGTGTCCAAAATTAAAGATCACTGAGTTCAAGAAGAAGGAAAACTCAATGAAATTCAAAAGATATAAGAAGAAGGCCATGGCTGCTGTATGGAACAACGAGAGTGACTCAGACAGTGAGTCAAACTCCAATAGTGAAGAAGAAGAAAAGGCCAACATGGCATTCATGGCAAGTGTTGATGAAAAGGTAACTTCATACTCATCTTTTACTTCTTGTAATGAATCTGATTCAGATAGTCTAGAAGATGCATTTAACGAATTGTACAACAAGTATAAAGATGTTTGTAAGGTGTTAAAAATAACCAAGAAAATTTATACATGTTTAGAAATTACCAACTCAGATTTAGATCTGAAACTAAACAGCTAAAGAAAAAAATTCTGAACTTAAAAGAAGAAAGAACTACAATGTGAAGATATTAAAATAAGAATGAAAAGATATTAAACATAGAAGATCAGGAAACAGTAAGTAAACTTAAGAGTGAATTAACACACTAACAAATAATAATGAATATCTGATGGATACAGTTGAAAATTTTACCAATGACAAATATTCTCTAATATTAAAAGGAGCAAGAAGATCAGGTAAGAAAAAGTATGGGTTAGGATACACTCCACCAGACAACGAAGAAACTGTAATTCATCCAAAAATTTATCCAACTCCAAAATTCATAGCTGAACAAAATCTGAATCATAAAGTAAATAATAATAAAATCCTTAAGTCAAATAGGATAATAAACAATATTCCTTGCTGCACACACTGTAACAAATTAGGTCACACCAAAATAACTTGTACAACCAAACACCTAAAATGGATTCCCAAATGAAACTATGAAGAAACTAACCAACCAGGACCCAAAAGAACTTGGGTACCTAAATCTCATTGACTTATTGCAGGGAAGCCCTAGAGCATCAAAGTGGTACCTTGACAGTGGGTGCTCAAGGCATATGATAGGTAACAAGAAATATTCTCTCATATCAATGTTGAAGAAGGCACAGTTACCTATGGAGATAATGGAAAAGGGTCAGTAATTGGATGTGGATCTATTGGAAGTCAAGATAGAATCCTCATAGAAGATGTTCTGTGTGTCAAAGGACCCAAGCACAACTTAATAAGCATTAGTCAATTATGTGACAAGGGTCACCAAATCAAATTTCAGGAATCCAAGTGTCTGATAATCAAAGGTGATGCAATTGTCTTCGAAGCCAGCAGAAAAAATAATTATATGTACTACATATGGAGGAACTCAAAGATCAAGATGTTTGTCTAGCAGTAAGCAAAGATTATAATGCAGAGTTATGGCACAGAAGGTTAGGTTATTGCAGTTTGGATGGAATAAGAAAGCTTATCAAACATGATTTAGTAGAAGGACTGCCAAAGATAAACACAAGATTAGATAGCATTTGTGAACCTGTGCAAAAAGAAAGCATGCAAAATCCTCCTTCAAATCAAAGACAGTGGTCACTACTTCCAAACCACTAGAACTATTACATATGGATCTGTTTGGACCAATGAGAACCACTAGCCTGGGAGGAAAGAACTTTGGATTGTAATAGTCGATGATTTTTCACGATTCACATGGGTATCATTTTTGGAGCATAAAGATGACACATTTGATAGTTTTGTGAAGTTCAGTAAAGTAATTCAAAAGGATAAGAAGTTGCATCATTGGCATTCGTTCAGATCGTGGAGGAGAATTTCAAAATGACAGATTTGCAGAATTCTGTAATGATCAAGGTATAAAACATAATTTCTCAGCACCTAGAACACCACCGCAAAATGGAGTAGCTGAGAGGAAGAACAGAACTTTGTTGGATATGGCTACAACCATGCTATCCGAATACAATCTTCCAAGATACTTCTGGGCATAAGTTATAAATACAACAATGTTATATCATAAATAGAGTCATGATCAGGTCAATCCTAAAGAAGACTGCATATGAGCTGTACAAGCAAAGGAAGCCCAGGATCAGTCACTTCAAAATGTTTGGATGTCCATGCTTCATTGACAACACTGGTAAAAGAGACATAGGCAAGGTGGATCCCAAATCCGACGAATGGATCTTTATGGGGTACACTTCTAAACCCAAAGGCTTTAGAGTTTTTAACAAAAGAAGTCTATTAATTGAGCAAATTGTTCATGTTATTTTTGATGAGTCTAACCCTTCCTGAAGAAGGAAGTCGATAGTGATAATGAAAATGCAGAAAATCTCTCAAAGAAAGTGAAGGAAACAACCATCAAAGATGGTGAAAATCCACCCTTGGAAGAACTACAACAAGAAGATATTGTCCATAATGATCTTCCAAAGGAATAGAGGTACAAAAAGGATCATCCTGTTGGGATCAGATAGATGGATAATGGCAAAGTTAGAAGGGGGGGTTGAATAGATTTGCAGCGGAAACTAAAGCAATTTAAAAATTACTTCGAATTAAGATCTATTCAAATAAAACCACACTGAACAGATGCAATATGTGTGATTAGTGTGTGTGAGCAAATCAATTACTAGTGTGAGCGAAATCCCTATGTATGCATCTAGTGTAATACGAAGTCAAACCACAATTCAAACCACTGCACAGAGGATTTTTAGGTGGTTTGGAAATCACCTCCAGTGACTCCTACATCCACCCCTCACACAGTGAGGCCACACTACTCAAAACCTTGAGTACAACATGTTGCTCAGTTGACAAGCCCAGAGGGGGGGTGAATGGGTCTTTAAAAACTATTTGATTAGTACCTGTACTTAAAACATTCACACAAATACGTTCTTCGATGAAGGTTAGTAAAAGTTAGTTCAAAGAGCAATCACAGAGAAAAAACAACCACACAACATAAGAAATTATCCTGGTTCGGACCTCCTCTCCTTAGGAGTCCTACGTCTAGTCCCTAAGCAAACTCAGGATTCCACTAACTAGGGAACAGTCCCCACATGGACACTACAACACCTAGCTCAGCTGGTCTTCCTTCACACGAAGGGAATTACACCACCCTGGATACCCCACTAGGTCTTCCTTCATAACAGAAGGGAACAACAACACCCTGGAAGCTCTACCAGGTCTTCCTTCAACACAGAAGGGAACAACCACAACAAAAGTAAGCAGTAAAAACAAGCCCCTAGATCAAGCTTCAACAAGCTAAGATCTGAAGCAAGCAGGATTGAGAGTAGAAGATCTAGAAACACAGTCGACTCAGAACTGCACGAGCTCTCTCAAGATTTTCACTACAGTGTGGAGAGCAAAGAGCAACAAGAGAAGGAATGAGGTTCTTGGCTCTAGAGTTCTATCAGAAGATTTGAATTGCTTGTACGTTAATCATTCATCCTTTTCTTCTGATCATCTGTCTTGTATTTATATCTCCATTTGAAATACGGCCGTTGATGTAACCGTTTTCTCTTAGATTGGTAGACGTCAGACTGCTTGACATTTGGAAGCTTCAACAATCTTTTATCCGGTTGAGCACGCAAAGAGATAAGGTCTTCTGGCGTCTATATGGTCCAACGTTGTATGACAGAATGTCTTTAGGTCCCTGCACATAATGCTAGAACAGTAGATAGCTAGGCTGTCTCTTATGTTAGTAAACGTTGATGTGAATATTCACCAAAATAGCAATGCGAAATAGCTTGTTCTAAAAGATGTCGACAGAATATGCACGATAATGAAAAGATATCATCGGCATGCATACAGAGATACGTTTTGTCTTCATTAAATGCACAGCAGTCAGACAAATAAGAGAAGACTTTGACTATTCAACACTTTAAGAGATAAGATAAATATCAAGTCGATATAAACCATAAAGTCGTTGTCCATATGACTTATGAAATCGTTATGAATACCAACAAGTCATTATAGAGAGCAAATCATTGTATTCATTAAAGGAGTCATTATAAATACTGAAGAAGTCGTTATAGAGAGCAAATCATTGTATTCATTAAAGGAATCGTTATGAATACTGAAGAAATCGTTATGGAAAGCAAGTTGATGTGTTCAACGAAGAAATCATTATGAACACTTAACAAATCGTCATGGAAAGCAAGTCGATGTGTTCAACGAAGAAATAGTTATGAAGACTTAACAAATCGTTATGAAAAGCAAGTCGATGTGTTCAACGAAGAAATCGTTATGAAGACTTAACAAATCGTTATGAAAAGCAAGTCGATGTGTTTAACGAAGAAATCATTATGAACACTTAACAAATCGTTATGGAAAGCAAGTCGATGTGTTCAAAGAAGAAATCGTTATGAAGACTTAACAAATCGTTACGACGGGGAATTCGTTACGAGTTCTAAAGAAATCGTTACGATGACTTAAAGAATCGTTACGACGGGCAAGTCGTTACGAGTTCTAAAGAAATCGTTACGATGACTTAAAAAATCATTACGACGGGCAAGTCGTTACGAGTTCTAAAGAAATCGTTATGATGACTTAAAGAGTCGTTGCGACGGGCAAGTCGTTACGAGTTCTAAGAACGTTACGATGACTTAAAGAATCGTTACGACGGGCAAGTCGTTACGAGTTCTAAAGAAATCGTTAAGATGACTTAAAGAGTCATTGCGACGGGCAAGTTGTTATGAGTTCTAAGGAATCGTTATGATGACTTAAAGAATCGTTGTGATGGGTAAGTCGTTACGAGTTCTAAAGAAATCGTTACGATGACTTAAAGAGTCATTACGGGAACGACTTGTTTGAAACCACATGATATCTCAGTCTTATAAAGAAATTGTTATGATATCAAATCGTTATAGCTCTATTGAAATCGATACACACATAAGGAAATCGTTGTGGCTTTCAACATGAATCGGTGTGGACTTAGAGAAATATGATCTTGAAATGATTAAAGCTTCAGAAGGGTAATACTTACCAATATTGGCTTGTTTGACCTTGGTATATTTCCTGTACTTAAGACTTATAAAATATGTGTTAGAACTTTTTGATAGGGTTTTTTTTTGTTTTGTTAATCACTAAAATAAATATGTAATTAATTAAAATTACATGGGGACAGACTGAACATCAATCTCCCCTTTTGGTGATGACAAAACTTAACAATAAGCAAGAATAAATAATCTGAATATTTGCAGAAGTATTTTCTCCCCTTAACAATAAGAATGAATAGTAAAAAAAAATGAATATTTGCGGAATGTATTTCAGACATGCTAAGTATTTTCTCCCCCTTTTTGTCATTATGCAAAAAATAATATGAGACAAAGAATGAAGAGGAACGATAAGCAGAGACAAGCAAATGTAGTTCATTCATTCTGAGGAGGTACATCTAAGTAATAAGCAGGGGATAATAGAGAGGCAAAATGTGAAATAATCTCCCAGGCTGCTCTTCCTGCTTCTCAAAGTAAATCTTGAAGGGTCCAAGGCCAACAGAATAATTTGGTCCCATAGAGGGAGCTATTCTTTTAAGGTGAAGGACCAACTGAGCTTCTAGGAAATCATGGTATGGATCTCTGTCCAAGGATATCTTGTAGTAGGTGACTTTTCCAAAGCTAGCACAAGCAAGAAACTGATTAGGGAAACAAGATAGAAGATCTGCCTATGCTTTAATTACTAGCGCATGGTGACATAGACTTTGTACCTTTCCACCCAAATTTGAAGAGAATCATTTACAAGATGGAGGGAATTCATGTCCAGAAAGGTTGCAGCTGAGATTGGAGGGTGGCCTTCCTTGGCTAAGGTTGCATTTGTATCTGCCAATTGCTAAGCAGATAGGGGATAGAACTTGGCCCAACCTGCGGGTGTCAGTCTTTCACATTCTGACAAGGCAGGGGCTAGAATCTGAGCACGGATGTGGCCTAGGTGGTACTCCCTAAAGATAAATCTGGGGAAAGCTACCACACTGCCCTTCTGAACTTTGATTCTGCCCATCACTCTCGCAAAACGTTAAAAAATAACTGAGCCCACTGGTGATCCATGAGCAAAGAGTGAAGAGGAGGAAGATATGTAGCCTCTGGCAGCTGAAGAGTAGCAAAGTCCACTTAAATTGCTGCAGTGCCATGCTCAGATCCAAGATTTCGGATGGCTTGCCTGAACTGACTGAGCTGGACTTCAGGTAAACTATGAAGATAGTAATCATTAAACATCTTGAATTGCCTGATCAGCTTGATCTCTTTCTGGATGAAGGGAGCCCAGATGTTGGAATGGTGGACCAGAAACCATTCAGACAAGGTGAGAGAGTGATCCCTGGGAGGAAAAACTTCAGATCTGGCAGTGAGAAACTTGTTGTAGAGGACTTTATTTGAGCGTGCCCATTTCTTCAGAGAAGGATTGAGCAGAAGAGAAGATCTTGTTCCTTACAAACTTGGTAAGAGAGGTGTAAGGTAGGATGGTGTGAAGATGGTCAGAAAGGTTTAGGAAAGGAAGATTGAAGAGGGTGGCAAAGACAACTTGGTGAGGTATTCCCTGTAGAGAGGCTTGTTTAGTGACCTCTGTGAGAGAAAACACAAGGGAGGATACAATGGATTGAAAGATGAAGAGGAGGTTTTTCTTTTCTTAGAAGGAGGATAGGAAAGATCAGAGACATGAATATGCTCGCAACTTTGAGAACAGAGCCAAGAATGGTGTCCTCAAATTCGTCTTTGATGGGGCTCAATAGGGACCATCAATTTGAGCTCCTTCTGGGATGATGGTGATGAAGGAGGGAGGAGTATGAGGATGAAGAAGGGATGGGGGATGAGAAGAGGTGTGATGAGATGGTCCAGCTGATGATGAGGGACCAGAGGAGGAGGCTCCAACTGATGATGAGGCTGGAGGAACCTCAAAGATAGGAGGAGGTGGAGGAAAGGGTTGAAGATGCAGGAGGTGAGGTGGATTGAGAGGAAAAAGGTGTTGGTGAGGAGATGATTCTAGGTTGTGGTTGCTTAAAGGTTGGAGGTGCAGGTGGAGCAGTGGAGGCTGAAGGAGGGGAGGGAGGAGCAGGGGTTTGAGAGGGAGAAGAAATTGGGGGCACTAGATCTACAATAGGTTCTTCTGCTGGAATCTGCTTGTTCCCTGCCTGCTCGGATGGTCCTGAACTTTCAGATGGAGGCCCTGATGGCCCTTGCTCCTGAACTGAGGGCCGGATGGCCCTGACTCCAAAGGTACTTCTTCTGAAACCACAAATGGCCCTTCCATTTCTGCAGCTGATGTAGTAGGAGGCTCAGAAGATGGAGGTGCTTGAGCTTTTATGGCTTGCAGAACTTCTGAAAGTAAGGCCTTCATGGATCCGATTTCCTTATTGAACCATTTCATTGCATTCCTGACTTGTAACATCTCTTTTGAGGTGGAGGCCTGGCTCATGAAAATTGAATTTACATCGGACTGCAAAGAGCATAGGATTTCTCCTTGAACATCTAGTCTTTCTATGACAGGCTTCAGTTGTATCACAATCTTCTGCCTCTGGGTCATTTGATATGGAGCATCTGCAAGAAGAGGAAGTTCTGGAGCAACTTCCTTCCCTTCTCCTTGGCTTGGTTCACAAGAGCCTGTGCTTCATCAATATTGGCATCCTCATCAGATTCTGAGGAGCTAGCCGTTTCCCCATCTCAGAAATGTTCTTCTGGGGGTTTTCAGTTCTCTCCCCCTGAGGTATGCCTTCATTTCCTTCCAATGAAGTGCCTAAACGGAGTATCTGCCATTCATACAGAGGTTTCTTCTGGGATATTTGGGCTGACAGACTGCTCCCCTCAATAGGAGCATCTTCTGCAATACTTCCTGCTCCCCTTGAATGGGAGCTTCTTCCATCATAGGTACTTCAACATTGTGGCCCACTGCCACAGATTCTGATATTTGAGGCTCAATAACATTTTGCTCTCAAGGCTGGGAGCATCTTCTACAGCTGCGTCTTCAAGGTGGCCGGATGCCATAGCTTCTTCCACTACAGCTCCTACTGGTGCCACTGAGACTTCCTCTACACTTTCTCTTTCCAATTGTACTGCAACTGATGATTCTGGTGCCTCTTCTGCTGCGGATGCAACTTCAGCTGGTACTCCTACTGCTGGTTCTGCTGAAAATTCTGTCTCAAAAACTGTTGCTTGAGTTGAAGTTGATTCTGGTGCATCTGGTGTCACTGCTGTTGTTGTTGCTACTTCTGCTTCTGATGTGGTCACTGGTGCTGCTACTGCCACTACTGCTGGTGCTACCACTTCCTCTGGCTGGACTTCAGGGGCTTCGCCAATTATAGCCTCACCCTCGGCCACTGAGGTCTTGGTCCATACACCATTAATGATTGAGAAACCACTTTTTCTATGATTTCTGGACCTAATGCTCTGGCCCATCTTCTCAACTACTGCCCCAGACTGGTCAACACCAAAGTGTTTGAAAACTTTGGTGAGCAAGTGAGCATAAGGCAGAGGTACATTGAGCTTACTCTTGGTGTCCCAAATCTGATCACAAGCAAACTTCATCCTCTCTATCATCACTTCGGCCATGTTAATCTCCTTGTTCTGTATGGCCTAGAACATCATATTCGAATCTGCCTTGGTACAGGTTGAAAAAGTTGCACTTCTAGGAACTAGAATTTGACAAACAATAAAGTGCAAAAGACGGTTGAATGCATTCAACTAATTGATATCTATTTTCCATCTCTCAACCAAAATTCAGGACCAATGATTCTGAGACCCTTGACCTGGGTATCCACAGTGTGTATTCAACTGTGACCAGTCGAGCTTACATCAAACAGAGTCTTCAGAAGATTGTAATCAATCTTGATCGTAGTTCCCTGACTGAAGATGTCAGGGACCCATCTGCCTCTGATTTCAAGCAAACGTAGAATGCCTTCACAAAATCCGGATAGCTTACCTCAGAGAAGGTCGAAATGATTGTCCACTGCATTCTTCTCACTGCGGCCACTATGATGTGCATGCCGTTCTTCTCAAGATCAGCTACATCCACTGCCTTATTTCCACAAAGCTTGGTCTTCACGAACGTGAACCTTTCTTGCTGCTCAAGAGAGAGGTACTCAGTGCCGTAGCCCCCAAGACTGCCGGAAACAACTGGTGTGGCCATGGATTTGAGTGGAGGAGCGTTTCAGAATGGAGGAGATGGTGGCAGAAGTGAAAGCCCTCAAGAAATTCTTCGCGGGAAGAGGTGAAGGGGTTCAAATTTGCAGAGAGTCGATGTCGAAGTCGTTAGGGCATCGGCTCAGGTACCAGACGAAAGAGGGAAAAGGTAGAAGATAGGAGATGAATGATTGCCACATCGATTTTCGGAGTTAAATAAATGCTATACCGAAAAGTGAGGCGCCAAAAGGTGGCAGAAAACGACAAATGAGTTTGACCAACTCAACAGACTTTATAAAGAGAGCGGCCCGGAAAGATAATTTAAATTACTTTTGCTTAAGGCCATGGAGGAAAAAAACTTACGTAATTTTGAAAATTTATATGCCAGTTTTAAATAGAAATCTCTTCACAAATTACACATGCCCAATTCCCTTCTAAGAGACGTAAATCTCTCCTCGGGTAAGGCTTTTGTGAAAATATCTGCTAACTGACCATTTGTGTCAATAAAAGATATTTCAATGTTACCATTTGCTACATGATCACGAATAAAATGATATCTAACCTCAATATGTTTGGTCCTTGAATGCTGGACTGGATTTTTTTGAGATTGATAGCACTAGTGTTATCACACAGTAGTGGAATTGATTTGATATTAGTCCGAAATCCTCAAATTGTTGCTTTATCCATAGGAGTTGTGTACAACAACTTCCAGCAGCCACGTACTCAGCTTCAGCTGTAGACAGTGCCACTGAATTTTGTTTTTGGAACCAGGATATCAAACACCCTGCAATAAATTGACAACAACCACTGGTGCTTTTTCTATCTACTTTGCATCTAGCATAGTCAGCATCAGAGTATCCTACTAAATTAATTTCACAAGATTTTGGATACCACAGACCTAAGCCATGAGTTCTAGCTAATATCTAAATATTCTTTTTACAAAGATTAAATGAGATTCTCTAGGATCTGCTTGATACCTAGCACACATGCATACACTGAATAGAATATCAGGTCTACTGGTCGTTAAGTAAAGCAATGAACCAATCATACCTCTGTAGATCTTTTGATCTACTTTCTTACCATCCTTGTCACTATCCATCATTGTAGATGTACTCATTGGTGTTGAGAGTGGCTTTGTGTTTTCAAAGCCAAATTTCTTCAAAAGTCCTTGGTGTATTTTGCTTGACAGATGTGGGTGCCATCTTTTCCTTGCTTGATTTGTAGTCCAAGAAAATAATTGAGTTCCCCCATCATGCTCATCTCAAATTCTCCCTGCATCAACCTTTCAAAATACTTGCAAAGGGATTCATCAGTAGAACTAAAAATGATATTATCTACATAAATTTGAACTAGTAGTATGTGCTTGACTTTTGACTTTATAAAAAGAGTACTATCTACTTGACCTTTATTGAAACTATGGTTTAGAAGAAAAGAACTAAGCCTTTCATACCAGGCTCTAGGTGCTTCCTTTAAGCCATATAGAGCCTTGTGAAGTTAAAAACATGATTTGGAAATTCTAAATCATCAAAACCTGGAGGCTATTCTACATAAACTTCCTCTTTAATAAAACCATTCAGAAATGCAGATTAACATCCATTTGAAATAGTTTTAAATCTAGAGCAGATGCATATGCAAGTAATATTCTGATAGCCTCAAGTCTAGCCACAGGTGCATAGGTTTCATCAAAATCTATACCTTCCTCTTAGGAATAGCCTTGAGCCACCAATCTGGCCTTGTTTCTTAAGATTACACCAGCCTCATCAATTTATTTCTGAACAACCATTTGGTGCCAATAATTGGATGGTCTGATGGTCTGGGAACAAGTGACCATACTTGGTTTCTCTTGAACTGATTTAGTTCATCTTGCATGGCTATAATCCAGGATTCATCAGTAAGAGCTTCATTGACTGTCCTAGGCTCTATTTGAGAAACAAATGCTAGGTAATCAAAAGGAATTACATTACCTCTTATTCTTACCCCTACAAATCTCCACTCCTTCGGAAGATTTTCATGCTCAATGACTGTTTGCTGCAAGTCTTCCAGAGGTGGATCATGCTTGTCCTCAATTAATGTGTCCTTTAATTTCTTGGACAATTCATCTGCATCATCATTGTCACTATCTTCTTCCTTTCTCAATGAAGGGTTAGTTTCATCGAAAATAATATGTACAGACTGTTCAATCAGTAAAGTGCATTTGTTAAACACCCTATAACCTTTAGGTTTAGAAGCGTACCCCATGAAGATGCCTTCATCTGATTTGGCATCCATCTTATCAATATCCCTTTCTCCATTGTTGTGGATGAAGCAAGGACATCCAAATGTGCTGAGGTGACTGATCTTTGGTTTCTTTCCCTTGTACAGCTCGTAGGTAGTTTTCTTTAGGATTGGTCTTATCATTACTCTGTTGATGATATAGCTTGCTGTGTTTATTGCTTCAGCCCAGAAATATCTTGGTGAATCATATTTTGACAACATAGTTCTTGCCATATCCAATAATGTTCTGTTCTTCCTTTCAGCAACATCATTTTGTTGTGGTGTCCTTGGTGCTGAAAAATTATGCTCAATTCCTTCATTATCACAAAACTTTGCAAATTTCTCATTCTGAAATTCACCTCCATGGTCTGATCGAATGCTGACAATACTGAATTTCTTATTTCTTTGCACCTTCTTGCTGAAACTGACAAAGCTTTCAAAAGTATCATCTTTATGTTCTAGAAACGACACCCAAGTAAACCTGGAATAATCATCAACTATAACAAATATGAAATTCTTTCCTCCAAGACTGGTGGTTCTCATTGGCCCAAATAAATCCATATGAAGGAGTTCTAAGGGTTTTGAGGTTGTCACTACAGTCTTTGACTTGAAGGAATTCTTAACATGTTTTCCCTTGGCACAAGGTCTGAAGACATCATCCAAATTTGTGCTGACCTTTGGCAGACCTTCCACAAGATTCTTCTTTAGCAGTTTTCTGATACCGTCTATGCTGCAATGTCCCAGTCTTCTGTGCGACAGTTCAGTTGATTGATCCTTGTTTGCTGCCAAACATACATCTTGATCCTTGAGTTCTTCAAGCTGAAGTGCATACAAGTTCTTTTCTCTATTGGCTTCGAAAATTACTGCTCCATCCTTTAATATGCTACACTTTGACTCTTGAAACTGAATCTGATGACCTCTGTCACAAAGCTGGCTGATGCTGATGAGATTGTGCTTCAGCCCTTTGACAAGCAATACATCTTCAATGACTATCTTTCCTTTGTTGCTCACAGAACCACTGGCAATCACTGTGCCTTTCCCATTGTCTCCATAGGTAACTGTTCCTTCTTCAGCTTGTAGATGGGTGAATAGCTTTCGATTCCCTGACATGTGCCTTGAGCACCCACTGTCCAAATACCATTTGGATGCTCGAGTGTTACCCTGAAATAAAATCATCGAGTTTTAGGTAACCAAATTCTTTTGGGTCCTGATTGGTTAGTGTCATTGATTTTACCTTTGATTATCCATTTCTTATGTATTGTTGGGCATGTTGTTATGATATGTCCTAACTTGTTGTAGTGACTACAACAGGATAATATAGTTACTTTTTCTATATATTTGAAGTTAGCTTTGTATGCTATATGTTGTTCGGGTACAAATTTGGGTGTTGGATATGTTTTAGGATAAACTATGGTTTCTTCATTATCTGGGGGTGTATATCCTAATCCATATTGCTTATTACCTGATCTTCTAGCACCTTTTAATATGAGGGAGTTTTTACCATTTGTGAATTTTTCCAATGTGCTAGATAATTTCTTATTTTCATCTGTTAATGATTTTATTTCTGTTTTTAGTTCATCTGTGCCTGCATGTTTTTCCAATTTAATTAATTGTTCATTCTTGTCCTTTAGATCTCCACATAATAACTCATTTCTTCTTTTAAGTTCAGTTAACTATTTTTCTAGTAGATCATTTTCAGATTTTAGATATGAGTTTGTATTCTCTAAACAAGTAATGTTTTTCTTACTAACATTCAATAATTTAGATACATCTCTATATTTATCATATAGTTCATTGAATGCATCCTCTAAATTATCAAAATCAGAATCATTGCAGGAGTCAAAGGAGGGATCAGATGTTACCTTATCATCTGTATTTGCCATGAAAGCCAAGTTGGCTTCTTCTTCATCACTGGTTGAGCTTGACTCACTGTCTGAGTCGCTGCTGTTTTCCCATGTGGCTGCCATTGCCTTCTTCTTGTATTTCTTGAATCTTCTAAAGTTTTCTTTCTTCTTGTGTCCATCTTTCTTAAGCTTTGGACACTCTGCTTTGATATGTCTAGGCTTCTTGCACTCATAACATGTAGGTTCTCCTTTCTTCAGATCTTTTCCTTCTGGCTTCTTAAACTCTTTATTTTTCTTGAAGAATCTTCTGCTAGATTGAAACTTCTTCTTTTTGGCTAGAATTCGTTGTAGTCTTCTGGACAGCATAGCTTCTTCATCATCACTGTCCTTGCTATTCTCACTGTTGTCCAGTGATTCTTCTGACGACTCTTCATCAGCCTTGAGCGCATTCGACTGCTTCTTTCTGCTGGAGGATTCTCCTAATCTCTCCATGTTTATCTCATGGGCCACAAGGGACCCAATGAGCTTTTCCAAAGGCATTCGCTTTAGATCATTAGCTTCTTCAATGGCTGTAACTTTGGGAGTCCATGAAGATGGTAGGGATCTAGGATTTTCCTCACCATGTCTCCCATTTCATTGGTCTTTCCTAATCCGACTAACCCATTTGTGATATCTGTGAATCTACTAACATCTGGGTTATGGACTCACCTGATTGCATCTGAAATCTTTCATATTAAGTTACAAGAATGTCAATTCTTGTCTCCTTCACCTTTTCTGTGCCTTCATAAGTAATCCTGAGCTTTTCCCACATTTCCATTGCGGATTTGCAGGCCGAGACTCTGTTGAATTCCTTTTTACTTAGGGCACAACACAGAATACTCTTTACTTTACAGTTCAACGAGATCTTCTTCCTGTCGTCATCTGTCCACTGAGCTTTCTCATTTGTAACCAGTAGATCACCTTCTTCCACTATTGACCATATCTGATAGTCGTGACCTTGTAGAAAATACTCCATTCTGGTCTTCCAGTAAGTGTAGTCTTCTCCATCGAACAATGGTGGTCGGTTAACTGACTGACCCTCGAAATGACTTGGGCTGCCATGGATCTTTACTCTTTAGATCGTTGGATCTACTTCTTTGTCGAAGAGACTCACTCTGATACCACTTGTTGCCCAGTTGACAAGCCCAGAGGGGGGGTGAATGGGTCTTTAAAAAATATTGATTAGTACCTGTACTTAAAACATTCACACAAATACGTTCTTCGATGAAGGTTAGTAATAGTTAGTTCAAAGAGCAATCACACAAGAAAAACAACCACACAACACAAGAAATTATCCTGGTTCGGACCTCCTCTCCTTAGGAGTCCTACGTCCAGTCCCTGAGCAATAACTCAGGATTCCACTAACTAGGGTACAGTCCCCCTATGGACACTACAACACCCAGCTCAGCTGGTCTTCCTTTACACGAAGGGAATTACACCACCCTGGATACCCCACCAGGTCTTCCTTTACAACAGAAGGGAACAACAACACCGTAGAAGCTCTACTAGGTCTTCCTTCAACACAGAAGGGAACAACCACAGCAAAAGTAAGCAGTCAAAACAAGCCCCTAGATCAAGCTTCAACAAGCTAAGATCTGAAGCAAGCAGGACTGAGAGTAGAAGATCTAGAAACACAGTAGACTCTCAGAACTACACGAGCTCTCTCAAGATTTTCACTACAGTGTGGAGAGCAAAGAGCAACACAAGAAGGAATGAGGTTGTTGGCTCCAGAATTCTATCAGAAGATTTGAATTGCTTGTACGTTAATCATTCATCCTTTTCTTCTGATCTTCTGTATTGTATTTATATCTCCATTTGAAATACGGCTGTTAAAGTAACCGTTATCTCTTAGATGTTGAGTTGAATGCAAATTCATATCATTTCCCTCCTATTTTGATGATGACAAGAAGTGTTCTTAAAGCAATTTAATTGAAACATGTCAAAAACATCATACCTGAAATTCATGTTCAAAAAGTATTTTTCAAACCACATTTATCATTTATGGTCATGACAAATCATTTAACTAATGATATATGTGTTCATTTTTCAGGTACAAACATTTTTATGCAAAAGATGAGTCGACACACCCATCAATGGTGTCGACACATCAACACATATTCAAAGGCAAAATGTGTAAAAATGTTGAGACTGTGTCGACACATGTCAAGAGTGTGTCGACACGAGTGGCAGTTTTTCAGAAATCAAGCCTACCCAGGTCAACACACTCTCAGAGCAGGTCGACACTAGACCCAGTTCCCAGAACAGCCTGTTTGCAGATTGGGGATAGCAGGTCGACACACTCTCAGAGCAGGTCGACACGGGATCCTCTTCCCAGAACAGCCTTCTACATATTCTGGACAGTGCGTCGACACTACCACCAGGGCAGGTCGACACACTACGGAAACGTTTCATCCTAAAGGTTGATGGCTGCCACGTGTCCCTCTAGGGCGATCAGAATCTTCCTAGGAAAGCATGCCCTTGTACCCCAAAAGGGTATCTTTGGAATTCTAAGGATATAAAGTGTCTTTTCGGCCAGCCTTCACAAGTGAGAAGGACAAAACTCACTCAGAGCCTCCAAGAAGCTCCTGGCGGCCAAGAAGAGCTCGTGTCTCTTCCCCTGCTCTCCAAGTGCTTCCAGAAGACCAATTCCCACCAATTCAAGGTGTGGGAATTGGAATTTGATTCCTGAAGACTTCTCTGAAGCATTCCAAGGAGGCAGATCCTGTAGAAGATTTCTTGGGTGAAGAATTCGAGGAAGATCCAATTTCTCAGATTGCAGAGCATCGACTTGGACTTCAAGCTTCACAAGTTCCTTCCCAATTCAAGCTTCTACAAGGGAGTACACTGAAGAATGAAGTATTTCAATTCAATCTACATTTTCTTCTGTTCTTCTGAGATATCTTTTGAGATTATGCAAGTGCTTCTGCATAACTCTCTTTAGAGTTCTGAAACTTCGACTAGATCTGTTGCTAGAGGATCTTAGTCTTATGTTGGTGTCTAGCAGTTTCAGTGTGAGCATTGTGCTCAGGGTGTTGTGAGCCGTCGAGCTCAGTTTGAG
>JACBKR010000482.1:0-53321 GCA_014218235.1 Colocasia esculenta
GTTAGAAGTCCCTTTGTCTGTGCACACACCTGTGGGTACGATATCGACTAGGAAGTGTATTCGTCGTTACCTGTGTGCATCGAGGATAGAGTCCTAGAAGGGTGTTTCTTTGCTAAAGCTGAAGACTTTGATGCTATTCTTGGTCTGGATTGGCTAAAGGAGCACTATGCGTTAGTGGATTGTCGTCGGAAGAGGATCGTTTTCCGCATTCCTGGTGAGGACGAGTTTTCTCATCCCTTGCCAAGGAACGTGGCGGGAAAGTTAGTCATCTCTGCCATGAAGGCGATGCGCATGGTAAACAAGGGTTGTGACGCTTTCTGCCAGCGTGGTGTTAGTACCTAAGGCTAACGGGTCACCTACTCTTGCAGAGATTGATGTGGTGCAGGATTTCCAGACGTCTTTCCTGATGATTTATCTGGATTGCCACCGGATAGAGAGAGATAGAGTTTCATATAGAGTTACTTCCGGGCACCTCTCCTATCTCGAAGGCTCCATATCGGATGGCCCTGCGGAGTTAGCTGAGTTGAGAAGGGGGTTGCAAGAGTTGCTAGATAGGGATTTATTCGCCCTAGTGTTTTCCCCTTGGGGGCACCTGTCTTATTCGTAAAGAAGAAGGAGGGGTCAATTAGGTTATGCATCGATTATGAAAGCTAAACCAAGTGAGTGTGAAGAACATGTATCCCTTGCCTCGTATTGAGGATTTGTTTGACCAATTGCAAGATGCATCGTTTTCTAAGATTGATTTGCGATCTGGTTATCATCAGTTGAGGATTCGGATTGAGAATGTGTCCAAGACGGCGTTTAGATCCCGTTATGGACATTATGAGTTTTGGTTCTTCCTTTCGGATTGACCAACGCCCATGCAGCGTTCATGGATCTCATGAACCGAGGTTTAGGCCTTATTTAGATAGCTTGTTGTGGTGTTTATTGATGATGTGCTGGTCTACTCTCCGGATGAGGCCCACACACCGTCAGCATTTGAGGGTAGTGTTAGAGGTCCTCGTGATTTGAGATGTGTCCAAGACGGCGTTTAGATCCCGTTATGGGGACATATGAGGTTTGGTTTCCTTCGGATGACCAACGCCTGCAGCGTCAGGATCTCATGAACCGAGTGTTTAGGCTTATTTAGATAGCTTTGTGTGGGGTTTATTGATGATGTGCTGGTCTACTCTCCGGAGAGGCCACACACCGTCAGCATTTGAGGGTAGTGTTAGAGGTCCTTCGTGAGCACAGGCTGTATGCTAATTCAGCAAGTGCGATTTCTGGTTGCGCGAGGTTCATTTCCTCGGGCATGTTATCTCCGGGCTGGTGTAGCAGTTGATCCAGAAAAGGTTAGGCAGTTATGGATTGGGAGATTCCCCAGACCCCTCGGAGATTCGTAGTTTTCTGGGTTTGGCTGGTTACTAACGACGATTTATCGAGGGATTTTCATCCATCGCCGCCCCATTGACTCAGCTCACCAGAAAGGGGGTGAAGTTTGTCTGATCCGAGTAGTGTGAGAGTAGTTTTCAATTGTTGAAGACTAAGCTCACGTCAGCTCCAGTGTAGTCTTGCCGATCGGTGTAGAGGGTTTTGCTATCTACACGGGATGCGTCTCGGATGGGCCTTGGTTGCGTTTTAAGCAGCAAGGAAGGTAGTGGCGTATGCTTCTCGTCAGTTGAAGGAGCATGAGAAGAACTATCTGACCCATGATTTGAAGCTTGCAGCAGTGGTTCATGCACTAAAGATCTGGAGACACTATCCTTATGGTGTCAGATTTGAGGTGTTCATCGACCACAAGAGTGAAGTATCTCTTCTCCCAGAAGGATCAAACCTACGGCAGAGGAGATGGATTGAGTTCCTCAAGGACTATGACTTCAACTTCAGTAGCACCCTGGGAAGGCGAACGTCATAGCGGATGCCCTAAGTAGGAAGAGGTCTTCGCTCCAGTAGGATTGGAAGATGTTGGAGGATGCGGCGTGCTCGATGACTGAGTTGAGCCATCGCTATGCCAGGCTTTTGGAGCTCAGTTATTCCTAGATCCTCAGTATTGGATGAGGTGGTCGAGCAGCAGAAGGCTGACCCTAGACTTCAAGAGTTAGTGGGCAAGGCAGGCATGCTTGTGATGAGGATGGTGTGATTAGGTTTCATCACGAGTGTGCGTCCCTGATTTGGTAGAGGTCCGTGAGCATGTGTTAGCAGAAGCTCATAGGTCGAGATTCTCTATTCATCCGGGTAACAAAGATGTACCAGGATTTGAAGAGATCATTTGGTGGTCCGGCATGAAGAAGGATGTTAGCGGATTATGTGTCTAGGTGTTGGTGTGTCAGCAAGTGAAGGCGACGGGCAGCGACCATCTGGTCTTATGCAGAAGATGGAGATCCCAGTTTGGAAGTGGGAAGCTGTCAATATGGATTTTGTTTCGGGTTTGCCTCGGTTAGACGGGGCATGACTCGATTTCGGTAGTCGTAGATAGATTCTCGAAGATGCACATTTCTTGCCTATGAAGAAGAAGCAGTCGTAGAGAGCTTGGCTAGATTGTATGCAGTAGCATCATTAGATTGCATGGTGTGCCGAAATCGATCATTTCGGATCGAGATCTGAGATTTACTTCGAGGCTGTGGGAAGGGTCTTTAGGATGCTTTAGGTTCGGAGCTGAAGCTCAGTTCGGCGTTTCATCCCCAGACAGAGGACAGTCTGAGAGGACTATTCAGACGCCAAGAAATATGTTGAGGGCGTGCGTGCTGGATATTGGAGGATGATTGGGAGCGTCTTTACCTCTGTGGAGTTCACATACCACAACAGCTTTCATGCGAGTATTGGTATGGCTCCATTTGAGGCGTTGTATGGTAGGCCCTGCAGATCTCCTTTATGTTGGGAGGAGACTGGTGATAGGCAGTTGATCGGTTCGGAGCTAGTTCAGAAACTTCGGATAAGATCCAGCTTATTAGGAAGAGGCTGTTGCGGCACAGGATAGGCAGAAGAGCTATGCCGACAATAGGAGGAAGGATTGGAGTTCGAGGTGGGTGATCATGTCTTCTTGAAGATATCGCCTCGTGGTGTGGTTAGATTGGCAGCATAGTAAGTGATCCCTAGATTCATTGGCCCGTATGAGATTCTCAGACGATTGGGCAACATGGCATATATATGAGCTAGCTTTCCCCCAGCTTTAGCTAGTGTTATCCATTTTCCACGTGTCTATGCTCGGAAGTATGTCCGAGATCCATCTCATGTGATTAGCACGAGCCAGTGGAGATACAGCCAGATCTTTCGTATGAGGAGCAACCAGTAGCTATCTTGACCGGAAGGTTCAGCATCTTCGGAACAAGAGTATTGCGTCGGTGAAAGTTCTATGGCGGAACTTCTCGCGATGAGGAGGCTACTTGGGAGCTTGAGGATGCGATGAAGAAGAAGTATCCCCGTTTGTTTGAGTAGTTTTGTTTAAACTTCGAGGACGAAGTTTCTTTAAGGGGGGAGGGTGTAAGGCCCTCGAATTTTGTTGTATTACTTTATTACGTGTAAATAATTCATGCTTGTGTGTGTGCATAGATGTACCTATCTATGTATAATATTAACTAGTGATACTTATGTGTGCATGTGTGTAAATAGATTATAAATATCGTATGTTTGCATGTGTGATGGTGTGTATATTATACCACATATATTGCATGTATATATATGTATAAGTTCAGCATGATTTCTGCATGATTTTAAGTTCGGCCGAAGGGCCAATTGGCATCAACATAGATGGAGTCCAGGCTGAGTCAGGTCCACCTCGATGGATGCTAATACTTAAGTCAACGACCATGGATGTGGGACGTTAATATCTCTGACCTGCATGCGTGCAGACCCAGAAATTCCGAGGGCAAGCAAGCCCAGCCATTGGGGAGATGTCCCCAACGGCTATCAGGCCATCCCATCACCTCTCCGGGATAAACCAAACCCTTCTCCTAAACCAAACCCCTTCTGCACAGAAGAGCTCTCTTGACTCTTGGAAGAGAGGAGGAAAACCCTAGCTCTAGCTGTGAGGAAAACCTGAGCATTAAGAGCTCAGATCCGGCGCTTGGAGCTTCATCCGGTGATTTACAGCAAACTGGCGGCTAGCTGGAGCTAGGGGAAGCTTCCCCGACGTTGGCTTGGCGTCACATCGAACAAGAACCCGGAGAGCAAGAATATTGGAGGCTCTTGGGACTGCCCAAGGAGAGCTTCATCAACCTCTTTGATCCCTTTGGAGATTTGTGAGAGGCAAGTAACCTACACTTCATCCATGCAGGTGTCTAGTAGGGTTTTATCATTTTTACAGCTTTTACTCGTGTCCTGGATCCTCTCATCACTTTCTTTTGGAGCTCGGTCTGTGTTTTGCACAGACCTGAACTTGCCGGCAAGACCCATTGCCGTTAAGATCTTCAATTATGGCCAACGATGTTGCCGTTAAGCTCCATTAACGGCCAGACTGTGCCGTTAAGTTCTTCAGGGCAGAACAGTGAGCTATTCTCTCTTCTATATGAGTAATTCCGAAGTGTTTTCGCGCATGAGGATATAATATAATCATATATGTTATGTAAAAAATAGACAATGTGATGTATGTGATATTTTCTGTGCTTTTTGGTGATGGCATGAATGTTAAACTTATGAAATACATGTTTGGAAAATGGATTTTTGCATGTTCCACCCATTGTTTACATGATCCCTGAAGATGGAATGCCCTAAAATTTTCTAAACCGTGTTCATAGTTCAGTCCATGCCCTGCCATTTTGAGAATTTTTCCATGATGTGGGATTTACTGTATTTCTGTTTGGAAAAAAGAAAACATGCGTAGGATTGTAAAATTTACAGTAAATGTTTTGTGTGCAATAAAATCTGGGAAAAATTCCTGTGATGAGGAGTATGTTAGTTTTAGGGCTGTGAACTGTCAAAGGGATATTCATGTTATGTTCCATGTTAATCGAATTATGAATGGCATGAGATTGCATGTTTTAATCCTGTAAATGTAATATGATTCAGAAAAATATGAAAATTTGCATGTGCGATTATAAACTGAAATTTGTCTGTGGTTAAAATCTCATTATTATTGGATAACTGTAAAAAGTATTATGAAAATTTATGTGAAAACATGGATAATTACATGCTACCATGAATATGATTTGATGATATGGTTGCCAACTGATTATGTGAGCTACTGAATGTGTTTGATTTCTGTAAATAATAGTATCATGATTAGGAGAACAGAGCCATGTGAATAAGTGAGAGAGATGTAAAGACATGTGTAATATGTGTGTTAAAACGGAAGTGTAATGTGTAAGACTGTGGCCATGTGTGACACTGCTTCCTAGAGGGCCGTGGAGCCGTACCATAGAAAAGTCCCCATGGAAGGTTCGATGTGTTAAGATCCTAAGGGCATTAGGATGAAATCCTGGAGGTGGACAAGTACCATGGTTAGGGTGGAGACTTGTTCTCCCCGGTCTGCGCAGTCCAAGAGTCGTCACTATATTGCCTAGGTGGCGTCTATGTGTATGTGTTATGTGATGTGTCATTCTAATGGTGGTTTGGACTACGTGTCATTACACTAAATTGTGAAATGTGAATGTGATTATGTGTAAATTGTGTAGTGTGAATATGTGTAAATGTGCAATGTGTAAAAAGAGAACTATGTGAATGAGTAATTGTGTAAACATGTAAAACCATTATGTTAAATTGTGAAATTGTGGTCCATGATATGTTAATGTGAAATTATGTTATAACAACAATCTAAAGGGTTTATAAGAATGTTTTATATGTGTAAAAAAATGCGTAGAATCCATGCTAGGAGCATTTCTTGCACATGTGTGAACAATTCCATGTTAATTGCTGTCGGGTTTAGTTAATTGGAATTGTAGCTCTCATGCGTAGGATGTGAATTGCTAAAATTATGTCAAAACAGCAACCTTAATGTGTATGAAATGATAAATTACAGGCAAGAATGTGTAGAAACATGATAGGAATGTTTCCTTTGTGTAGACAAGAATCACATGTGTGGTTGCTTCCATGCGGTAACTTAATTAGAAATATAGCTTTCATGTGATTGAATGAGTAGAAAGTATGTGATAGGAAGCTTTATTTGGAATGGCATAAATCATGTACCATGTGTTTTAATTTTGTAGAGATATCATGATAGGTTGCCTTAATCTTGTCTACCATGCTACATGCTTGATTGATGCTAATGAATGTAATGCCTATATGACATATGCATGAATGACGTGTATGGAGTTTATTTGCTCAGTCTTTTAGACTCACTCCTGCTTCGGCGTACAGTTTAGTTGGTGACCTGACATCTGTGGAGGAAGACAGTGGAGAGTGACTCCGAGCATGGCGAGTAGCTCGGAGGAGTTGCACTCGTGACTTTTGTTTTACTAGTATGTATTTGAGGCATTGTAATGAAACCAGTGTAATTATGAACAAACTATTAATTAATTTTAGCACTTTATTTATGTGGACTTAGTTATCTTTTAATTTGTCATTTGAATCATGTATGTTAAATGTGGATGATGAAATAAGACAGTAGTTCTTTTGTTTCTGCTACTCTGTATTTATATTTATGAGCATCTCAATCGTATGTTATTGTTTGGGTAAATGTCCCACTGCGACGAGACTCACTATACCGACGTGGATTGGTATAATCGTACCGGTATAAGGAGAGTCGTCGCATCATCCATGGCCGACGTGGGGGGCCAAGTCTCGGAGGTCATCTATGGTTGATGTGGAGGCTACGAGGTGGTGCAAACCTGTAGCTTCAGATGGCCGACATGGAGGCTACGAGGTGGTATAGACCTATACGTCCAGAAGGCCAATATAGAAGCTATGAGTTGGTGTAGACCTATGACTTCAGATAGTCAACATGGAGGCTACGAGGTGGTGTAGACCTGTATCTCTACATGGCCAACGTGGAAGCTATGAGGTGGTGCAGACCTGTTGCTCCAGATGGCCATCGTGGAGGCTACAAAATGGTGTAGACTTGTAGCACCAGACGGCCGACATGGTGCTACGAGGTGCTACAGCCCACCTGTAGCATCAGATGGACGACGAGAAGAACATATCTTATGTTCATGTATAGATGTGTACATATTTTTATAAGTTTTGTTTTAATTTTTTTGTCTATGTGGCATTTGTGTCATTGGTTTTTAGTTCGTGCATCTTTACTATTTACGCATGAAGATAATAAATTGAATTTTCCTAAAAGAAGGTCTTTAATTCTAGGGATGGTTCCTTTTTGTAACCCCACTAATAATTAGCTTAATTTGATCACTTTATAGAAAGATTGATCGAATTCTTGAGATAGCGATGTTTTATGTTCTTACATTAAATAGTTAATCTCATATGGCAAAATTAATTAATTAATTAAAAGATTACATTTGACTAAAGACTAAGATATATAGCATGTATTTATGTCTTATGAACTCTGATGGAACATCACAGAACAGCCTGCACATTCTAAAACATGCTACTTCGTAACTTTAATATTTATCTTATTATAATTATTTTCTAAAAAATGTAATGGATAATACTTGAGAAATACTTATTGCACTGCGACGCAGTGTGATGATAATAAATAACATGAAATACATCGGGCTTCTCCAACGTGCCACTCGCTCCACCCCATTGTGTACGTGTTGAGGTCGCCCCATGGCAATGATGATGCGCACTATGCTGGTCTCTCGAGCACAACTCTAGTTATGCATGCTCTCCACGTAGGGTATGGATGCTCTCCTAAAGATGTGGATACTCTCGTGAGTATATTGAATGCTTCTTTGATACTACATATGCTCCCCATGAAAACAATATCAATATATATTATATAATATATATATATATATATATATATATATATTTTCCTGAATTCTGATCATGTATACTTCTTAGAGATTAAAATTATTTTTTTGAAGACGTAGATGCTCTCCAAAGAATGCATATGCTCTCCAGAAGATAGATTATGCATATTTTATCTGAAACTTTGGTCATGCATACTCTCTAAAAACTAAGAATGTTCACTAAAATTATTGATGCTTCTCAAAAACTACATATACTAAAAAAAAGGAAAAAAAAAAGGAGGTGAGATATTTTGCTTTACCAGAGGAAACGGGGCCTAACATATTGTGTGTCATCATGCGCACGATGACGACCTCAACGTGCGCGATGACCATCAAGATGGAGTGACATGACGCGCTAGGATGTGCAATGAGTCTCACATAGACTTTACTGCTTGAATACTTGCCATAAGCGGTGAGAACATGGACCAGTGGTTGTCCTTGTCGTGGGCCGCAAAGGGGGTCCCCCGTTTCACTGAGCGAGCCGTTTATTACGGTTACGTGGATGTGCTGGGCTTATCCTTCGGCAATGTCTTAAAACGTAACTTTTTTTATTGATCCAAAAGAAAATACGTCACTTACTAATAATTCAATCCTCCGAATTGGCTCGTTATCCACTAGAACAAAAATTTTTAAATAACTGTTATACAATTATAAAATTTTAATATATTTTCCGCAATAACTTGGAACCATCAAAATTACATTCTAAAACACATTTTAATTATTAAAAAATATTTAAAACTTAAAATTTACTAATAATTGCAGTCTAAAACAAGGATAGCACTTACAATCTTTTCAACTCTTAAAGGGATAAGATTCAAAAGATCTAAGATTCCTCATTTTCTATCTTTCCATGCATGTTAAATAAAAGCCTAACAATAAGAATCAATAATGGAAAGGAGTGTAAAATATAGTATAAGTCTAGGTTCGGCCGCATCACATGGGTTTACCTGGTTGAGTAGTAGGTTACATATATCCGAACAGCCTAAGATAACTAGATTTAGTTAACTTTATTTTGTCGATTCACAAGACTTATGAACCTGATTTCAAGCCCCGGTCATGGGATTATTGGCCCCTCCGAACGGTCTATGCTCGGTTTTCAAATATTAGAAATACTAGTTACATATCTAATTGTCCGAATATCTCAGATGACGTGGAAGCATCACGCGACCGACTTGATTGGTCGCCGCGTGTGGGTTTCACCACGATAGACCAATTAGGTCGGCCGCGTAGTACTTCTACATAGGCTAGTTATTCGGGTGACCGAATAATTACATTTCTCTTCAAATATTACCCTTGGGTCATGACTTGCTCTGCTTCATCTTGTCAGAATAATTTTATATGTATTGAAAAGAGATAAAATATCTCCTATGTTTATAATAGTGATGCCTTTTTCACTCATCACCGTAAGTTTCACTTGGAAGACCCAATAATTAAATCTAACGTGATTGTATAGCATAAGATATCATCCGCACTGAGAGTGGATGTGTAAAAATAGTATTATTAGAAAAAAAAAAGATAAAATATTTCTTATACTTATAGTAAAGTGTCCTAATTTATCATCTTAAGGTTTTGTTAGAATGCCCAATCAAATATTAAATCTAACACAACCAAACCAGTCGGTCCCGTTATTCCACTTTTTGGCCTTTCTCGCTCCCATTTCTCGAGTGCACTCATCTATTTTGTGATCCCTCCATATGTTATATATGCCAAGATACCGCAAGAGGCAGTGCAAGTATATATGTTTATCATTTTTATATCATTTTCTTGTCATTTGTTTATACTCGATTTTTGAATCTTACAATGGGAACACAATAACTTAAAATTATTCTTCTTGAACTCAAGAGTTTCCATTTTAGTCAATTATCAGATTTTTGAACTCGAGAGTTGTCATTTTAATTAATTATCTGAGATGAGATGAGAACTTGTCCTCAAGTGCCATAAATGACTCCCTTCACAGGAAAGGAAAGAAACTTGTAATGTTGACTGAATAAATCACCCGTTTATTCAAAGTTAGAGAGAGAGAGAGACAGTGCTTAAAGCAAGGATAGCATGTAAAGAGATATCGACATTCAAAGTAAGAGAGAGAGAGAAAGAAAGATGTGCATAATAGCTAGTTGACATAGGTAGTATGTAGTAAGAGAAACATTTAGTGCCTAGCCAACGAAATGTCTGGTCGCTCAGCGGTAGACACAAGTGATAGCAAGATTCACACCTGCTTTTGTTTACAGATATATTTCGTCCTTATGTTAAGTGTTTCTCATGTAATAATGGAATTGAAAGCATGAAGAGCTCGAGAGACCAGTCTTGGGTGGACAATTGTTGACCCCACACTGGACTATCCACGTCACATTTGAATGAGAGAGAGAGAGGTGCAAAATAGCTAACGGACTGCACAAAACATTGATAACATGCAATAACATTAAAATTATGGGAATAGGTCGAGAGACTACCCTTAGTTAGCCAATTGTCAGTCCTTAAGAGACTATCAACGTAACATTTTGTCTTATCTCTGAACCAGGGTAGTATATTGATGGTTTCGCACAATCTGTGGATTCCCCAAACCCCTCCTCCATCCATAATAATCTCATGATAGCGGGGTATATTGCGTGGTACTAGTACATTTTGCCCAAGCATTATAGTTTCTCATGTAGTAATGGCAATTGAAAGCATGAGAAGAACTTGAAAGACCAACCTTGGGCGGACCATTGTTGACCCACAATATGGACTGTCCTATCACATTTGGATGAGAGAGAGAGGAGAGAGGGGGTGCAAAATAGCTAGTAAACTACACAAAACACAAATAACATGCAATAATGGCATTCAAAGTATGAGAATAGGCCGAGAGACCAGCTTATTTGGCCAATTGTCAAGTCTGTAGGAGACTATCCACGCCTATTCTGTCGTATTCCTGAACCAGGACGGTATACCACGATTTTGCACAAACCTGTGGGTTCCTCCCAACCCCCTCCTCCATCGAGATATAATATCCACGGTAGTGGAGTCTACATCTGCTTGTATTTATGGGCGCATTTAACCCAGTGTTAAGTGTATTTATATAGTAATGGCATTGAAAACATGGAAGAACTGAGAAACCAGCCTTGGGGGACCACTTGTTTTGCCTACAAGGGACTATCCACGAAACACGGCACGAAATACGGATAACATTAGTAATAGCATTGGAAAATGAGAACAGGCCGAGAGACCAGCTCAATTAGCCAACTGTCAAGTCCTCAAGAGACTATCCACGTCACATTTTGTCGCAGATCCCAAAACCGAGGCAGTGTACCCATGGTTTTGCACGAATCTGTGGATCCCTCCCAACCCCCTCCTCCATCTATAAATAATCTCCCTTGGAGCAACCCACTGCCACCCATCACAGTTAGCTATCTCTTTGCATAGCATGCCCAACAATCCTAAGAGAAGGCATCATCGATCATGGTCACCTTCCTCCGCCTTCTCTGACTCATCTTCCTCTGCCTATTCTGTAGCGTAGTCTCTAGTCTGCCAACTACCAAGACTAGGGCACCAACCTCCATGGGAAGAAGAATCTCCAAGGGAGGCCTCCTTGACAACAAGATCAACTCTTCTTTCAAGGGGTACGGCGGAAGGAGCCATATACAAAGGCGTCATTCGGTAAGTATACTCTGATAGATCATATATGTTGTGATATCTCTTCTTTCTTCATTTGCACTAATCAAGTTTGTTTGATGCATTCAGAAATCGCGTGCCGCAACAATACCAAACCCACCTTTGGAACAAGAACAGTGATAAGGGAATGGAAGGTATATATGGATCGCCACTTAAAGAGATAAAATGCATGTAGATCATCATGCAATTAAGATTTGATATTATTTACTACTAACTATCAATCTAATACAAATCCTCTTTCTTCTTATCTGAGTTGTAAGACCGACTTTGACGGAGTTAGATAGAAGAGAAATATTTATTACAAACAGACATTTCTCGTGTCTACTTGAGTGGTGCGTGTATGGCGTGTCTTGATGGTCGGTATATTGTGTGTTCATATGGTCTAGCATGCCCATGTGACACATATTTGAGTCAATCAAGGCACGTCATGCAAGCAGACATAATAAATGTCGCTTGCAATAAATATTTCTCTTAGATAAAAATATTATGAACATCGACATAGTTTGCCTTACAATCGACTTCTGATCTGATCCTCACTACTTACGTGGTTGATTTAATATTTTGCAGAGGCATTTGATGCTGACGAGGACATTGCTACACATGCGTATGACAGCCTGATATGGCTGCCAAAATTGTGGTGTTGATGCCATTTTGACTTCCTCGTGAGTTACTATGATCTCTCTGTCTCTCTCTCTCTCCCTCTCAAATATATATATTTTATATATCCTTACCACCACATATTTAAGGTAGGGTTTTTTCACATAAAGTATCATTATATGAAAAATTTTAAATATATACCATCATTGTCAAAATATCGTAGAATATACCACTCATAAATAGAAAATATTATAAATTGCTATTGTGACTAACTTCTATTTGAAGGAAGCAAATATTCATCTAAACTTCATATTTTTGTTAGTTTAATAATGTTTGACTAATAAATATTTTTATTATATTTTTAAGACTTTGAGAATGAGATTTGGATGCAAAGATTGCTTAATCCAAGGGCAAAGAAGATTTTTTTTTAATATAGTTTGTCAAATCCATAGATAATATGTAGGGAGTAACACCACGCGATGACACATATGTAATGTTTTCCATTTACAATTGACGTATATGATCTGACTGTACGTATTTTAGCAACGATATGTTATACTCGAAATTCTTTATATAACAATGTTACGTGAAAAAAAATCTTTTTACATTCCATCACCTCCATAAATGCAAACTCCACCTTTCTTAGGATTTAACGTTAAATAGCTGCGGTTAAAAAAAATAATTATAAAAGAATACGTTGGCTAAAGATTAAGAAACCTCATATTTATGTTTTCTGCACGTTTAAAACACGATACTTTACTATGTTTATCCTGATAATAACAAAAAAACAATTTAATAAAATTCATTTTATAACACATATTGGATATTACTCACATAACATAAATTTAAAATATCACATAACATTTTGAAATATCTCGAGAGCATGCACCTTCAAGATGTAGAAAGAAGACTTCCATGCATGCATCAGCTAAAGTACTGCCGAATCAAACTTTAGAGATATAAAAGTTAAATATATACTTAGATGAGAATTCACACAAGCTATATATATATATATATATATATATATTAATTAGCTTTTGTCTTTGAAACTGGAATTCACAGGCGTAGACGAGAAGAGTGGGAGATCTAACCGAGCTGCATCGATACCCTCGTCGCCAGGCTCTACCATGCGCCGGGAACTGCCGCCGCCGGTGGCCTGAACCACCACACGACAGTTGTCTACGTCGGTCACCGGCAGCTTCCATCTTATGGGGAAGCTGCTCGGGTTGCCCCCGTACCTGAGTGGTCGTCGCGTCCCCACGGATCTAAAGGTGCATCGGACGTGGGCCGGTAGCGGCCCTGGCTGCCCGTGGTGATGCTTGAGTTGCTGCTGAGGTTGCACCGACGGGCGCGGCTGCGGGTGGTATTGCTCGTCGGCGGCAGGCTGCTGCGTGCGCCGGTGGAGTCCTGGTGCGGCGATGGGTGTGGCTGCGGGTGGCGATGCCGCGCTCCCAAGGCTTGGCGGAGCGCGTTGCAGGGTACGTGCCTTTTGCGTGCGTTGGAGCTGGTGTGCGACAGCCCTGCCACCGGCAACGTGTGGCCGGCCCCCATGGTGGATCAAGGAGGATAGATGCTCCCGTTTCCAGTTCACCTTTGGGGGTGATCACCGGAAAGTTCAAACATGTTAAATGGAGGCTGCAGCGACGACCCTGCATCGGATCAGCCCATGTAGCAAGAGAAGCAGATCAAAACAAGGGTAAAAAGGAAAGAGGTAGAGGGTGGTGGTATTATACTACCATACGTACATATATCAAATGGATGTTAATTATATGGAAAGAGAAAAGAAATTTGTCTGGCCAAAATATTTTATCGGACCTCACATGTTAGTAAGATGGAGAGTCTGATGTGACTAATAAATTGTGGCTCTAGAAAATATTTTTATCTATTTTATGAGTGAAAAATGTTTTTTATTTATGTAAAAAAAACACAGAAGATGAACATAATATTTTGACTTTAGGATAAAATGCTTATGTAAAGCTGCCAAATTTGTGTCCAAAGTGTTGTCCTTACATGAAATAAAAAAAAAATTAGTAACATCTCCACAAATCTTTTGTCTAAGTGTTGATATATGGCTAAATGTCGACATTTTATCTTCATCTCTATATCAATATTTGTGTTTGTCCTCAATGATTAATTATTAAATAAAATAATAGATCATGTGGGGATATGATCTTAAATGTTACATTATATAACGGAATTTGAATTTTGGAAGTTTGAAAGCTTGTGTCAACATTTTGCTAAATGTAAACATTAATTTGTATGTGCATGACCTCTTTTAGTATGTTAGAACAAAATGAGAGTTTTGGCTTCATAACTTTTAAGATTTGTAAATATAGATAATATGAAGTTTGAATTATACTTTAATTTGAATGTCATGATACATATTAGTAAGCTAAAAATGGGAAAAGAGAATCAATTTTTGTTATTTTTTTTGTAAATATCAAAATGATTAAACAAAGGTGATTTGTGAGTTAATACTCATATCAAACCAAGGGGACCAAATAACTATTGCAATCAATAGATAATGCATTCTAATTCTTTTTTTCTTTCAAAAGTAGTACTTTTCCTATCTGTTGTCCACACATTAACTTTTGGAGTATGTTGTGGTATCCATAAAATTACGCATAGAGTAGCTCATAGTAACTGTCACACTTTTAGGACTACAACCGGGTCGGGTTTAGAATTAAAAACATCAGTTTCCAATTCTGATTCTTACAGTCAAAATATAATTCGATTTGATTCCAATACAATCGGAATGACTAATTCCAATCCCTTTCGATTCGGATTATATTATCGGAACTAAAATTTCAATAAACTAAAAAGGTACTTATCATGACTTTGTTTTTTAAGTTTATGAATAATTTATCGAGATAACTGATACCAATTCTAATTATTTTCAATTCCGATTTCCATTCCAATAGTTTATCGGAATATCTGATATTGATTAAGATAAGTTATCAGCATCATTTTTCAATTTTGAACCGATAATTTTATCAAAATTAAATCAAAATATCGAGATTTAAAATCTATTACGCTCTATACTCGATGCTAGGTTCAAGTCCCCACCTCCCACTTATCGATAAAAAATATATTTGTTGAATAAAAAATTGGTGGAACCCTAGTCATGCATGTTCTCTAGAGACAAAAAATTGAGTCTATGAAAATGTGGATGCCCTTTAAGATAATGATATATTATATATATATATATATATATATATATATATATATATATATATATATATATATATATATATGCCCTGAATTCTATCATACATGCTTCTTAGAGATTAAAAATGCTTCCCTGAAGATGTGGATGCTCCCTAAAGATTGTATATGCTCCTCAAGAGACACATATAAATGTTTTGTCTTGAACCTTGATCATGCATGCTCTTCAAAGACTAAAGATGCTCTCCTAAGAATGTAAATACTCTTTAGAGACTACATACTCCCTAGAAAAATGAGAGGCGGGCTATTTTCGTCCGACTGAAAGAAACGAGGCCTAATGTCGGAGACGAGATCGTCTCGGCCCCCCGCAGGAGGGGGGGCCAGTAGTAAGGGTTTTGGGTTTTTTTTTAACCCTTGCATTTTTTTTTCTTTTACACAGGAGTTAACACAAAAAAAATCCACCCTTGTTTGGGTTAAACCCTGTGTAAAACAAAACAAAACAAAACAAAACAACCATGTGCGACGTGTACTAATCGACCCCCCTCTTGCGGGAGGCCGAGACGATCTCGTCTCCTAATGTATGCGTTGTCATCATTGGGCACGGGCGACCTCAACACCTACACAAGACCAAGGGGATGGAGTGACATGGTGCTGGAGACGTGCGATGCATTTCACATAGACTTGGCTACTTGAATACTTTCTTGCCATAAGTGGTGAGAAGATGGGCCAAGTGGTTGTCCTTGTCGTGGGCCTCGAAGGGGGTCCCCTGTTTCATCGAGCGAGCCGTTTATTATGGTCATGTGGGTCGTGTGCTGGGCTAACCCTTCGCCAATGTCTTAAAACATAACTTTTTTTATTGATCCAAAAGAAAATAGTCACTGATTAAAATTCAATCCTCTGAATTGGCTCGTTACCCACTTGAACAAAACTATTTAAATAACTATATACACAATTAAATATTTTAATATATTTTATATAATAATTTGGAACTATCAAAAATTACACTCTAAACACATTTTCTTTTAAAATAATATTTAAAACTTAAAATTTACTAATAATTAATGACGGTCTAAAACAAGGAAGAGCATTTACAATCTTTTCAACTCTTAAGGGATAAGATTCAAAAGATCTAAGATTCCTCATTTTCTATTTTCCTTGCATGTTAAATAAAAGCCTAACAATAAGAATCAATAATGGAAAGGAGTGTAAAATATAGTATAAGTCTAGGTTCAGCCGCATCACATGGGTTTACCTGATTGAGTAGTAGGAAAATATCAGAACAGCCAAAGTTAACTAGATTTAGTTAACTTTATTTTAGGTGTTTGTCGATTCACAGACTTATGAACCTGATTTTAAGTCCCGGTCATGGGATTATTGGCCCCTCCGAACGCCGAACGGTCTATGCTTGGTTTTTAAATATTAGAAATGCTAGTTACCGACCGTCCGGATAACTCGGATGACGTGAAAGTATCATGCGACTAACCTGATGGTCAACCGCGTGAGTCTCACACCGCATCACGTGGGCCCCACGCCGCGATCGACCAATCAAATCGACCACGCAATGCTTTCACAAAGGCTAGTTATTCAGACGACCGAATAGCTAACATTTCTCTTCAAATATTACCTTAAGGTCATGACTTGCTCTGCTTTCATCTTGTCAGAATAATTTTATATATATGGAAAAGAGATAAAATATCTCCTATGTTATAACAGTGATACCTTTTTCACTCGTCACCGTAAGTTTCACTTGGAAGACCCAATTTAATTAAATCTAACGTGATTATATAGCATAAGATATCATCCGCACTGAGAGTGGGCGTGTTAAAATAGTTTATTATTAAAAAAGATAAAATATTTCTTATACTATAGTAATGGTGTCCTAATTTAGCATCTTAAGGTTTTGTTAGAAAGTCCAATCAAATATAAATCTAACGCACCCAACCAGTCGGTCCCGTTATTCCTCTTTGTGGCCTTTCTCGCTCCCATTTCTCGAGTGCACTCATCTATTTTGTGATCCCTCCATATGTTTATATATGCCAAGATACCGCAAGAGGCAGTGCAAGTATATATGCTTATCATTTTTATATCATTTTCTTGTCATTTATTTATACTTGATTTTTGAATCTTACAATGGGAACACAATAACTTAAAATTATTCTTCTTGAACTCGAGAGTTTCCATTTAGTAAATTATCATATTTTTGAACTCATAGTTGTCATTTTAATTAATTATCTGAGATGAGATGAGAGCTTGTCCTCAAGTGCCGTAAATGACTCCTTTTCAGGCCTGTTTATTCAAAGTCAGAGAGAGAGAGAGAGTGTGTGTGTGCTTAAAGCAAGGATAGCATGTAAAGAGGGGGGTGGGGGAGAAGTAAGTTGTGTAATTGCAAAATCATAGATATCGACATTCAAAGTAAGAGAGGAGAGAGAAAAAGAATGTGGATAATAGCTAGTTGACATAGGTAGTATGTAGTAAGAGAAACATTAAGTGCCTAGCCAACGAATGCCAGGTCGCTCAACGGTAGACACAAGTGATAGCAAGATTCACACCTGCTGTTTACAGATATATTTCGTCCTTGTGTTAAGTGTTTCTCATGTAATAATGGAATTGAAAGCATGAAGAGCTCGAGAGACCAGTCTTGGGTGGACAATTGTTGGCCCCACACTGGACTATCCACATCACATTTGAATGAGAGAGAGAGAGCTGCGAAATAGCTAACGGACTGCACAAAACATTGAAACATGCAATAAGACATTAAAATATGGGAATAGGTCGAGAGACTACCCTTAGTAGCCAATGTCAAGTCCTTAAGAGACTATCCACGTCACATTTTGTCGTATCTCTGAACCAGGATAGTATATTGATGGTTTCGCACAAATCTGTGGATTCCTTCAACCCCCTACTCCATCCATAAATAATCTTCATGATAGCCGGGCTTATATTTGCTTGTGTCTACTAGTACATTTTGCCCAAGCATTATATGTTTCTCATGTAGTAATGGCAATTGAAAGCATGAGGAGAACTTGAAAAGACCAACCTTGGGCGGACAATTGTTGAGCCCACAATGGACTGTCCTATCACATTTGGATGAGAGAGAGGGTGCAAAATAGCAAGTAAACTACACAAAACACAAATACATGCAGTTTTAATGGCATTGAAAGTATGGGAATAGGTCGAGAGACCAGCCTTATTTGGCCAATTGTCAAGTCTGTAGGAGACTATCTACGTCATATTTTGTCGTATTCCTGAACAAGAATAGTATACCCATGGTTTTGTACAAACTGTGGGTTCCTCCCAACCCCCTCCTCCATCGAGATATAATATCCACTGTAGTGGATTCTACATCTGCTTGTATTTATGGGCGTATTTAACCCCACTATTAAGTGTTCTTATATAGTAATGGCATTGAAAAATGGAAGAACTTGAGATTAACCAGCCTTGGGTGGCCACTTGTTGACCATACAAAGGACTATCCACGAAACACGGCACAAAACACGGATAACATGTAGTAATAGCATTGGAAATATGAGAACAGGCGAGAGACCAACCTCAATGGCCACCTGTCAAGTCCTCAAGAGACTATCCATGTCACATTTTGTTGTATCCCCAAACCGGGGGCAGTGTACCCATGGTTTTGCGTGAATCTGTGGATCCCTCCCAACCTCCACCTCCATCTATAAATAATCTCCTTGGAGCAACCCACTGGCCACCCATCACAGTTAGCTATCTCTTGCATAGCAACAACCCTAAGAGAAGGCATCATCGATCATGGTCACCTTCCTCCCGCCTTCTCCGACTCATCTTCCTCTGCCTATTCTATAGCGTAGTCTCTAGTCCTGCCAACTACCAAGACTAGAGGCATCAGCTCCATGGGAAGAAGAACCTCTAAGGGAGGGCTCCTTGACAACAAGATCAACTCTTCTTTCAAGGGGTACGGCGGAAGGAGCTCCATATACAAAGGCGTCATTCGGTAAGTGTACTCTGATAGATCATAATAGGTTGTGATATCTCTTCTTTCTTCATTTGCATTAATCAAGTTTGTTTGATGCATTCAGAAACCGCGTGCCGCAACAATACCAAACCCACCTTGGAACAAGAACAGTGATAAGGGAATGGAAGGTATATATGGATCGCCACTTAAAGAGATAAAATGCATGTACATCATCATGATCATCATGTAATTAAAGATTTGATATTATTTTACTACAAACTATCAATCTAATACAAATCCTCTTTCTTTCATATCTGAGTTGTAAGACCGACTTTTGCGGAGTTAGATAGCAGTGAAATATTTATTGCAAACAGGCATTTCTCGTGTCTACTGTCTACTTGAGTGGTGCGTGTATGGCGTGTCCTGATTGGTCGGTATATATATATGTGTGTCATATGATCTAACATGCCTATCTGACACATATTTGAGTCAATCAAGGCACGTCATGCAAGCAGACATAACAAATGTCGCTTGCAATAAATATTTCTCTTAGATAAAAATATATGAACGTCGACTAGTTTGCCTTACAATCGATTCTGATCTGATCCTTCACTGCTTACATGGTTGATTTAATATTTGCAGAGGCATTTGATGCTGACGTGGACATTGCTACACATGCATATGACAGCCTGATATGGCTGCCAAATATTGTGGAGTTGATGCCATTTTGACTTCCTCGTGAGTACTCTGATCTCTCTCTCTCTCTCGAATATATATATTTTATATATTTCTTACCATCACATATTTAAGGTAGGGTTTTTTTCACCTAAAGTATCATTATATGAAAAATTATAAATATATTACCATCATTGTCAAAATATCCTAAAATATACCACTCATAAATAGAAAATATTATAAATTTGCTATTGTGACTAACTTCTATTTGAAGGAAGCAAATATTCATCTAAACTTCATATTTTTGTTAGTTCAATAATGTTTGACTAATAAATATATTTATTATATTTTTTAAGACTTTGAGAATGAGATTTGGATGCAAAGATTGCTTAATCCAAGGGCAAATAAGAATTTTTTTTATATAGTTTAGTCAAATCCATAGTTAAATATGTAGGGAGTAACACCACGCGATGACACATATGTAATGTTTTCCATTTACAATTGACGTATATGATCTGACTGTACGTATTTTAGCAACGATATGTTATACTCGAAATTCTTTATATAACAATGTTACGTGAAAAAATCTTTGAACATTCCATAATGCAAACTCCACCTTTCTTAGGATTAACATTAAATAGCTGCGGTCAAAAATTAATTATATATAAAGAATACATTGGCTAAAGATTAAGAAACCTCATATTTATGTCTTCTGCACATTTTAAAACACGATACTTTAATATGTTTATCCTGATAATTAACAAAAAAAACAATTTAATAAATTCATTTTATAACCATATTTGATATATACTCACAACATAAATTTTAAAATATCACATAACATTTTGGAATATCTCGAGAAGCATGCACCTTCAAGATGTAGAAAGAAGACTTCCATGCATGCATCAGCTAAAGTACTGCCGAATCAAACCTTGGAGATATAAAAGTTAAATATCTTAGATGAAAATTCACACAAGCTATATATAATATATATATATATATATATATATATATAATTAGCTTTTGTCTTTGAAACTGGAATTCACAGGCGTAGACGAGGAAGAGTGGGAGATCTAACCGAGCTGCATCGCTACCCTCGCCGCCAGGCTCTACCATGCGCCGGGAATTGCCGCCGCCGGTGGCCTGAACCACCACACACAGCCGTCTACGCCGGTCACTGGCGGCTTCCATCTTATGGGGAAGCTGGTCGGGTTGCCCCCGTACCTTGAGTGGCCGTTGCGTCCCCACGGATCAAAAGGTGCATCGGACGTGGGCCGGTAGCGGCCCTAGTTGCCCATGGTGATGCTTGAGTTGCTGCTGAGGTTGCAGCGACGGGCGCGGCTGCGGGTGGTGATGCTTGTCGGCGGCAGGCTGCTGCGCGCGCCGGTGGAGTCCTGGTGCGGCGATGGGTCTGGCTGCGGGTGGCGATGACGCGCTCCCAAGGCTTGGCGGAGCGCGTTGCGGGGGTACCTGCCTTTTGCGTGCGTTGGAACTGGTGTGCGACAGCCCTGCCACCGGCAACGTGTGGCCGGTCCTCCTGGTGGATCAAGGAGGATAGATGCTCCCGTTTCCAGTTCACCTTTGGGGGTGATCACCGGAAAGTTCAAACATGTTAAATGGAGGCTGCAGCGACGACCCTGCATCGGATTCAGCCCATGCAGCAAGAGAAGCAGATCAGAACAAGGGTAAAAAGGAAAGAGGTAGAGGGGGTGGTGTTTATATATACTGCCATGCGCACATATATCAAATGGATGTTAATTATATGGAAAGAGAAAAGAAAGTTCGTCCGGCCAAAAATTTTATTTATCTCACATGTTAGTAAGATGGAGAGTCTGATGTGACTAATAAAATGCGGCTCTAGATAATATTTTTATGGGTAAATTAATTAAGAGTCCCTATTAAATTTTTGACTTATTTGTTAGTCTTAACAGAACTGTAACTTATTACAGTAAGTATTATCATCTATTACGGTATATGTTAAGTCCTCTTACACTAAGGACATTCCTATTACAGTCAGGACTTCTAATTAATTTATCTTATTTTTATCAATTTCATGAGTAAAAAATATTTTTATTTATGAAAAAACAGAAGATGAACATAATATTTTGACTTAAGGATAAAATGCTTATGTAAAGCAGCCCAATGTGTGCACAAAGTGTTGTCCTTACATGAAAAAAAAAAAAATCAAACATATTAGCAACATCTGCACAAAATCTTTTGTCTAAGTGTTGATATATGGCTAAATGTCGACATTTTATATCTTGATCATCTTTATAATATTAACATTGTGTTTGTCCCCAATGATTATTAAATAAAATAATAGATCATGTGGGTATATGATCTTATATAATCCTTGAGATTAATTTCCACGCTTGATGATCTCTTAAATGTTACATTATATAAACGGAATTTGAATTTTGGATTTTGAAACTTGTGTGTCAACATTTTGCTAAATGTAAATATTAATTTGTATGTGCATGACCTCTTTTTGTAAGTTAGAACAAATGAGAGTTTTGGCTTCATAACTTTTAGATTTGTAAATATAGATAATATGAAATTTGAATTATACTTTAACTTGAATGTCATGATACATATAATTAGTAAGCTAAAAATGGGAAAAGAGATTCGTTTTTGTTATTTTTTTGCAAATATCAAACATGATTAAACAAAGGTGATTTGTGAGTTAATTATTCATATCAAAACCAAGGGGGTCAAATAACTATTGCAATCAATAGATAATGCATTATAATTTCTTTTTTCTTTCAAAGTGTAGTACTTTTCCTATTCTTTTGTGGCCATGTCAACTTTTGGTGTGTCTGTTTGTGGCATCCATAAAATTACACATGGAGTGGCTCAGTAGTAAATGTCCTTCATTGTACACTTTTAGGATGCAACCGGGTCGGATTTTGAATTAAAAACATTAGTTTCTAATTCCAATTCTGATAGTCAAAATATAATTCCGATTTCGATTCCAATACAATCAGAATGGTTAATTCCAATTTCCTTTCGATTTTGATTATATTATCAGAACTAAAATTTCAATAAACTAATTAGGTGCTTACCATGGCTTTGTTTTTTAAGTTTATGGATAATTTATCGAGATAACCGATACCAATTCTAGTTATTTTCAATTCCGATTTTCATTCCAATAATTTATCGGAATATTTGATATTGATTCAGATAAGTTATCAATGTCATTTTTTAATTTCGAAATCGATAATTTTTATCAAAATCAAATCAAAATATCGAGATTTAAAATTCCGTTTGCAGCTCTATACTCGATGCTAAGTTCAAGTCCCCACCTCCACACTTACCGATCAAAAAAAAATATTCGTTGAATAAATATTTTGCTCCTACCAAAGGAGGTAAAATTCTGAACGACCTAGGGTCTTATTAGTTGTATGCAAAAGCAGGTAAGTTGAAAAATATCCTCAATAAAAGAATTTCAAGGAAAATTAATAAACATAATAATTTATTTGGCGGATAGAAAATTGACATGATGGTTTATCCAAGTAACTTTTGTGATGAGCATATGGAAGATTCAATTATCAGTATGGCCACACCTCCCAATCAAACAACCCTGCCATGGGATCTGACCAGTTTTTGTGGTTTTTGGAGTGAGTCTCAATCCAATTAATGTTGGGTCAAACTAATCTGGAGATGATTAATTAAGTCCATATATATCATCTTCATTCCCTTTTCAATTTTAATGACAGTTGAGAGATTGTGACCAAGTACCCCAGTAAACACCAATCACTTTGTCTGCCCTGGGGTGCTTCACTGGATCCACTGAAGTGAAAACTAAAGGTGCCCACCATGACCCCTTCGCAATTTTGTCTGCATATATAATTGGTGGGTGGGTCATCTAATAATATGTGGAAAATGATGAGATGGGAAGTCACAGAATTGCTGGGAAAATGTGAATTTTGCTGCGCATGGGCTTATACAATATATGTAGGCTTTTATCCTGATCACCTATTTTTTAGATGAAATGGTCTTATAAATAGATGAATGCAATTAGTTGAACTAGTATTCATCAACTCATAATTTAGTAGCTAACTTAGAGTTGGGCCTTTGGTTATCTTGATTTGATTGTACGGAGAGATTGATGTTTATTTTTTGAGAAATATTTGGTACTAGACCTAAGGGGATTTCTTATCAAACAATTTCATTAGTGAGAAAAGAGGAGAGAAAAGTGATCTGAAAAGATGTTTAATCAATGAAATTGTTTGGCAAGCTAGATTACATATGGTCACGAATGAGCTACAAGTGGTGATAATAAGTTACACATAGTCACAAATAGGTTACAAAATGCTACATGATCATTTTACAAATTACAGATATTTCTAGCATCTACATTAGGATTCTATGGGTTAGCTATTATTTCTTCAACGTCGTCATTTCTCTCATGGTTGACAGATCTGATTATTTGTTTGATTGAGAGTGACACGAGCATCTCCCACGTATCTAAGTCTAAGACATCATACATGGCTGATGTGGGACTTGATGGCTGATGTGATGGTCCGCATGGTCGACGTGGGGCTAATGGCCGACGTGATGGTCTATAGCCGATGTGGGGTTGATGGTCGACGTGGTGGTCTATGGCCAACATCGTGGAGTCTGATGGCTGACATGAAGGTTGATGGGCTGACATGGAGGTTTCGAGGTAGTTTACCCGACCAGGAGCTCATGACGGCAAATATAATGCCGTATAGATGTCCCAGGCATAACGACCCACTATCCTACCATTTTGATTAACTGACGTAGAACGCATGCTCCATAACAGTAGTCATTAAAACCACGATCTACTTGACGTGGTACGACAATTACGACAATGTGGCGCGATACTTACGGGGTATCCAACGGTTCACAAGGGTACGTTGTTCTACTCATTGGGGGATACTCAAGGCTCATAGGCACATTGTTCTACTCATTGGGGCTAGGGCATTCTAATTTGAGTATCGGAGTGTCTGCCAATGGGCTTTGCAAGTGCTCAGACGTTGGCGTCGGGAGCTCGAAGCAAGCGTCTTACGTCATCTAATCGGACCTCGACTTGGTCACCTTGGCTTGGTCGTCTCAGCTTGGACACCTCGCTTTGGTGAGCCAAACCCTGTTACAAACAGTAACATTTTGGCGCCGTCTATAGGAAACACTACTAAAAGTTAGTATGGCTTCACTTACCCTCTCTTTTGGTTGATCTCGGATCTCCTAAATGCCGATGTGGGGGCTAAGTCCCAGAGGTCTCCATGGCCGACGTAGGGGCTAAGTCCCAGAGGTCATCCATGGCCAACGTGGGGGGCTAAGTCCCGGAGGTCATCCATGGCCAGCATGGGGCCAAGTCCCCAAGGTCATCCATGGCCGATGTGGGGGGCTAAGTCCTAGAGGTCATCCATGGCCGACATGGGGACTAAGTCCCGAAAGTTATCCATGGGACTTGGGGGACCAAGTCCTAAGGTCATCCATGGCTGACGTGGGGCCTAAGTCTCGAGGTCATCCATGGCCGATGTGAGGGCTAAGTCCCGGAGGCAGTGGCGGAGCTAGGGGGGGGGGGGGGGGGCAATTACCCCCCCTTAATTTTTTATAAAATTTCCTTATGTTTTGAGTGTATTAAATTGATGGGTTTGTGAATTTTTTTTTACCTTTATTATTGCCCCCCCCCCCCCCCCCCCTTGTTTTGAGTATCTATGAACAATTAATCTTATTAATTACCACCCCTTCTAAACATTTCTGGCTCCGCCATTGCCCGGAGGTCATCCATGGCCGACATGGGGGTTAAGTCCCAGAGGTCATCTGTAAGGCCCTCGAATTTTGTTGTATTACTTTATTACGTGTAAATAATTCATGCTTGTGTGCGTGCATAGATGTACCTATCTATGTATAAATATAACTAGTGATACTTATGTGTGCATGTGTGGTAATAGGTTATAAATATCGTATGTTGCATGTGTGATGGGTGGTATATTATACCACATATATTGCATGTATATATATGTATAAGTTCAGCATGATTTCTGCATGATTTTAAGTTCTGGCCGAAGGGCCAATTGGCGTCAACATGGATGGACGTCCAGGCTGAGTCAGCGTCCACCTCGATGGACGCTAATACTTAAGTTAACGGCCATGGATGTGGACGTTAATATCTCTGACCTACATGTGTTGCAGACCCCGAAATTCCGGGGGCAAGCAAGCCCAGCCATTGGGGAGATGTCCCCAACGGCTATCAGGCCATCCCATCACCTCTCCGGGATGAACCAAACCCCTTCTGCACCAGAAGAGCTCTCTTGACTCTTGGAAGAGAGGAGAGAAACCCTAGCTCTAGTTGTGATAAAACCTGAGCTTTGAGAGCTCAGATCCGGCGGCTTGGAGCTTCATCCGGCGATCTACAGCAACTGGCAGCTAGCTGGAGCATAGGGGAAGGCTTCCCCAACGTTGGCTTGGCGTCTACATCGACCAAGAACTCGGAGCAAGAAGATTTTGGAGGCTTCTTGGACTGCCCAAGGAGAGCTTCATCACCTCTTTGATCCCTTTGGAGATTTTGTGAGAGGAGAGTAACCCATACACTTCGTCCATGTAGGTGTCTAGTAGGATTTTATCATTTTTACAACTTTTACTCGTGTCCTGGATTCCTCTCACTTCATTTTCTTTTGGAGCTCGGGTCTGTGTTTTGCACAGACCTGAACTTGACGGCAGACCCATTGCCGTTAAGATCTTCAATTATAGGCCAACGATGTTGCCGTTAAGCTCCATTAACGCCAGACTGTGCCGTTAAGTTTTTCAGGGCAGAACAGTGAGTTGTTCTCTCTTTTATATGATTAAATTCCGAAGTGTTTTCGCATGAGGATATATTGTAATCATATATGTTATGTAAATAGACAATGTGATGTATGTGATATTTTCTGTGCTTTTTGGTGAATGGCATGAATTGTTAAACTTATTGAAATACATGTTGGGAATTGATTTTTGCATGTTCACCATTGTTTACATGATCCCTGAAGATGGAATGCCCTAAAATTTTCTAAACCGTGTATATACGTATCAGTCCATGCCCTGCCATTTTGAGAATTTTTCCATGATTGTGGGATTTACTGTAATTTCTGTTTTGGAAATAGAAATATGCGTAGGATTTGTAAATTTACAGTAAATTGGTGTTGTGCATAAATCTGGGAAAATTTCTGTGATGATGAGTATGTTAGGTTCAGGCTGTCCAACTGTCAAACTAGATATTCATGTTATGTTCCATGTTAAATCGAATTATGAATGCCATGAGATTGCATGTTTTAATTCCTGTAAATGTAATATGATTCAGAAAAATATGAAAATTTGCATGTGCGATTATAAACCTGAAATTTGTCTGTGGTTAAAATCTCATGTTGTTTGGATAATTGTAAAGTGTATTATGAAATTTCCATGTTAAAACATGTGAATTACATGCTACCATGAATTGATTTGATGATGTGGTTGTCACCCTGATTATGTGAGCTACTGAATGTTTGATTTCTGTAAATATAGTATCATGATTAGGAGAACAGAGCCATGTGCATAAGTGAGAGAATGTAAAGACATGTGTAATATGTGTGTTAAAAACCGGAATGTGTAATGTGTAAGACTGTGCCATGTGTGACACTGCTTCCATAGAGGGTTGTGGAGCCGTACCATAGAAAAGTCCCATGAAAAGGTTCGATGTGTTAAGATCCTAAGGGCCGTGGAGCCGCCTAATATATATATATGTTTTTATCCTGAATTCTGATCATGTATACTTCTCAGAGATTAAAATTGCTTTTTTGAAGACGTAGATGCTCACCAAAGAATGCATATGCTCTCCAGAAGATAGATTATGCATATTTTATCTGAAACTTTGGTCATGCATACTCTCTAAAAACTAAGAATGTTCACCTAAAATTTTGATGCTTCTCAAAAACTACATATACTAAAAAAAAGGAAAAAAAAAAAGGAGGTGAGATATTTTGGCTTTACCAGAGGAAACGGGGCCTAACATATTGTGTGTCATCATTGTGCACGATGACGACCTCAACGTGCGCGATGACCATCAAGATGGAGTGACATGACGCGCTAGGGATGTGCAATGAGTCTCACATAGACTTTACTGCTTGAATACTTGCCATAAGCGGTGAGAACATGGACCAAGTGGTTGTCCTTGTCGTGGGCCGCAAAGGGGGTCCCCCGTTTCACTGAGCGGCCGTTTATTACGGTTACGTGGATGTGCTGGGCTTATCCTTCGACAATGTCTTAAAACGTAACTTTTTTTATTGATCCAAAGAAAATACATCACTTACTAATAATTCAATCCTCCGAATTGGCTCGTTACCCACTAGAACAAAATTTTTTAAATAACTGTTATACAATTATAAATTTTAATATATTTTCCGCAATAACTTGGAACCATCAAAATTACATTCTAAAACACATTTTAATTATTAAAAAATATTTAAAACTTAAAATTTACTAATAATGGCAGTCTAAAAACAAGGATAGCACTTACAATCTTTTCAACTCTTAAAGGGATAAGATTCAAAAGATCTAAGATTCCTCATTTTCTATCTTTCCATGCATGTTAAATAAAAGCCTAACAATAAGATCAATAATGGAAAGGAGTGTAAAATATAGTATAAGTCTAGGTTCGGCCGCATCACATGGTTTACCTGGTTGAGTAGTAGGTTACATATATCCGAACAGCCTAAGATACTAGAATTTAGTTAACTTTATTTGTCGATTCACAAGACTTATGAACCTGATTTCAAGCCCCGGTCAGGGATTATTGGCCCACCGAACGGTCTATGCTCGGTTTTCAAATATTAGAAATACTAGTTACATATCTAATTGTCCGAATATCTCGGATGACATGGAAGCATCACGCGACCGACTTGATTGGTCGGTTTGGTGGGTTTCCCACCACGATAGACCAATCAGATCGTCCGCGCAGTACTTCTACGTAGGCTAGTTATTCGATGACCGAATAATTACATTTCTCTTCAAATTTACCTTTGGTCATGACTTGCTCTGCTTTCATCTGTCAGAATAATTTTATATAGTATTGAAAAGAGATAAATATCTCCTATGTTTTAATAGTGATGCCTTTTTCACTCATCACGGTAAGTTTCACTTAGAAGACCCAATCTAATTAATCTAACGTGATTGTATAGCATAAGATATCATCCGCACTGAGAGTGGATGTGTAAAAATAGTCTATTATTAGAAAAAAAAAAGATAAAATATTTCTTATACTTATAGTAATAGTGCCTAATTTATCATCCTAAGGTTTTTAGAATGCCCAATCAATATTAAATCTAACACACCCCAACCAGTCGGTCCCGTTATTCCACTTTTTGGCCTTTCTCGCTCCCATTTCTCGAGTGCACTCATCTATTTTGTGATCCCTCCATATGTTTATATATGCCAAGATACCGCAAGAGGCAGTGCAAGTATATATGCTTCATTTTTTATATCATTTTCTTGTCATTTGTTTTATACTCGATTTTTGAATCTTACAATGGAACACACTAACTCAAAATTATTCTTCTTGAACTCAAGAGTTTCCATTTTAGTCAATTATCATATTTTTGAACTCGAGAGTTGTCATTTTATTAATTATCTGAGATGAGATGAGAACTTGTCCTCAAGTGCCATAAATGACTCCCTTCACAGGAAAGGAAAGAAACTGTAATTGTTGACTGAATAAATCACCCGTTTATTCAAAGTCAGAGGGAGTGCTTAAAGCAAGGATAGTATGTAAAGAGAGGGTGGGGGAGAGTAAGGTGTGGTAATTGCAAAATCATAGATATCGACATTCAAAGTAAGAGAGAGAGAGAAAGAATGTGCATAATAGCTAAGTTGACATAGGTAGTATGTAGTAAGAGAAACATTTAGTGCCTAGCCAACGAATGCCTGGTCGCTTAGCGGTAGACACAAGTGATAGCAAGATTCCCACCTGCTTTTGTTTACAGATATATTTCATCCTGTGTTTAGTGTTTCTCATGTATAATGGATTGAAAGCATGAAGAGCTCGAGAGACCAGTCTTGGGTGGACAATTGTTGACCCCCACACTGGACTATCCACGTCACATTTGAATGAGAGAGAGAGAGGTGCATAATAGCTAACGGACTGCACAAAACATTGATAACATGCAATAATGACATTAAAAGTATGGAATAGGTCGAGAGACTACCCTTAGTTATCCAACTGTCAAGTCTTTAGAGACTATCCACGTCACATTTTGTCTTATCTGTGAACCAGGTGTATATTGATGGTTTCGCACAAATCTGTGGATTCCTGCCACCCCCGCCTCCATCCATAAATAATCTTCATGATAGTGGGGCTTATATTTGCTTGTGTCTACTAGTACATTTTGCCCAAGCATTATATGTTTCTCATGTAGTAATGGCAGTTGAAAGCCTGAGAAGAACTTGAAAGACCAACCTTGGGCGGACATTGTTGACCCCACAATATGGACTGTCCTATCACATTTGGATGAGAGAGAGAGAGAGAGGGTGCAAATAGCTAGTAACTACACAAAACACCAATAACATGCAATAATGGCATTCAAAGTATGAGAATAGGCCGAGAGACCAGCCTTATTTGGCCAATTGTCAAGTCTGTAGGAGACTATCCACGTCATATTCTGTCGTATTCCTGAACCAGGACGGTATACCCACGGTTTTGCACAAACCTGTGGGTTCCTCCCAACCCCCTCCTCCATCGAGATATAATATCCACGGTAGTGGAGTCTACATCTGCTTGTATTTATGGGCGCATTTAACCCCAGTGTTAAGTGTACGTATCTTATATAGTAATGGCATTGAAAGCATGGAAGAACTTGAGAAACCAGCCTTGGGTGACCACTTGTTTTGCCTACAAGGGACTATCCACGAAACACGGCACGAAATACGGATAACATGTAGTAATAGCATTGGAAATATGAGAACAGGCCGAGAGACCAGCCTCAATTGGCCAACTGTCAAGTCCTCAAGAGACTATCCACGTCACATTTTGTCGTATCCTAAAACCGAGGCAGTGTACCCATGGTTTTGCACGAATCTGTGGATCCCTCCCAACCCCCTCCTCCATCTATAAATAATCTCCCTTGGAGCAACCCACTGGCCACCCATCACAGTTAGCTATCTCTTTGCATAGCATTGCCCAACAATCCTAAGAGAAGGCATCATCGATCATGGTCACCTTCCTCCCGCCTTCTCTGACTCATCTTCCTCTGCCTATTCTGTAGCGTAGTCTCTAGTCCTGCCAACTACCAAGACTAGAGGCATCAACTCCATGGGAAGAAGAATCTCCAAGGGAGGGCTCCTTGACAACAAGATCAACTCTTCTTTCAAGGGGTACGGCGGAAGGAGCTCCATATACAAAGGCGTCATTCGGTAAGTATACTCTTGATAGATCATAATAGGTTGTGATATCTCTTCTTTCTTCATTTGCACTAATCAAGTTTGTTTGATGCATTCAGAAATCGCGTGCCGCAACAATACCAAACCCACCTTTGGAACAAGAACAGTGATAAGGGAATGGAAGGTATATATGGATCGCCACTTAAAGAGATAAAATGCATGTAGATCATCATGCAATTAAAGATTTGATATTATTTTACTACTAACTATCAATCTAATACAAATCCTCTTTCTTTCTTATCTGAGTTGTAAGACCGACTTTGGCGGAGTTAGATAGAAGAGAAACATTTATTACAAACAGACATTTCTCGTGTCTACTTGAGTGGTGCGTGTATGGCGTGTCTTGATTGGTCGGTATATATGTGTGTCATATGGTCTAGCATGTCCATGTGACACATATTTGAGTCAATCAAGGCACGTCATGCGACATAATAAATGTCGCTTGCAATAAATATTTCTCTTAGATAAAATATTAAGAACATCTAGTTTGCCTTACAATCGACTTCTGATCTGATCCTTCACTACTTACGTGGTTGATTTTATTTTGCAGAGGCATTTGATGCTGACAAGGACATTGCTACACATGCGTATGACAGCCTGATATGGCTGCCAAATATTGTGTGTTGATGCCATTTTGAGTCTCTCGTGAGTTACTATGATCTCTCTGTCTCCTCTGTCTCTCCCTCTCAAATATATATATTTTATATATTCCTTACCACCACATATTTAAGGTAGGGTTTTTTTCACATAAAGTATCATTATATGAAAAATTATAAATATATACCATCATTGTCAAAATATCGTAGAATATACCACTCATAAATAGAAATATTATAAATTTGCTATTGTGACTAACTTCTATTTGAAGGAAGCAAATATTCATCTAAACTTCATATTTTTGTTAGTTTAATAATGTTTGACTATAAATATATTTATTATATTTTTAAGACTTTGAGAATGAGATTTGGATGCAAAGATTGCTTAATCCAAGGGCAAAGTCGAAGATTTTTTTTTAATATAGTTTTGTCAAATCCATAGATAAATTGTAGGGAGTAACCCACGCGATGACACATATGTAATGTTTTCCATTTACAATGACGTATATGATCTGACTGTACGTATTTTAGCAACGATATGTTATACTCGAAATCTTTATATAACATGTTACGTGAAAAAAAATCTTTTTACATTCCATCACCTCCATAAATGCAACTCCACCTTTCTTAGGATTTAACGTTAAATAGCTGCGGTCAAAAAAATAATTATAAAAGAATACGTTGGCTAAAGATTAAGAAACCTCATATTTATGTTTTCTGCACGTTTTAAAACACGATACTTTAATATGTTTAACAAAAAAACATTTAATAAAATTCATTTTATAACACATATATTTGATATTACTCACATAACATAAATTTTAAAATATCACATAACATTTTGAAATATCTCGAGAGCATGCACCTTCAAGATGTAGAAAGAAGACTTCCATGCATGCATCAGCTAAAGTACTGCCGAATCAAACTTTAGAGATATAAAAGTTATAATATATATATATATATATATTATATATTATATATATATATCTATATATATTAATTAGCTTTTGTCTTTGAAACTGGAATTCACAGGCGTAGACGAGGAAGAGTGGGAGATCTAACCGAGCTGCATCGCTACCCTCGTCGCCAGGCTCTACCATGCGCCGGGAACTGCCGCCGCCGGTGGCCTGACCACCACACGACAGTTGTCTACGTCGGTCACCGGCAGCTTCCATCTTATGGGGAAGCTGCTCGGGTTGCCCCCGTACCTTGAGTGGTCGTCGCGTCCCCACGGATCTAAAGGTGCATCGGACGTGGGCCGGTAGCGGCCCTGGCTGCCCGTGGTGATGCTTGAGTTGCTGCTGAGGTTGCAGCGACGGGCGCGGCTGCGGGTGGTATTGCTCGTCGGCGGGAGGCTGCTGCGTGCGCCGGTGGAGTCCTGGTGCGGCGATGGGGGTGGCTGCGGGTGGCGATGCCGCGCTCCCAGGCTTGGCGGAGCGCGTTGCAGGGTACGTGCCTTTTGCGTGCGTTGGAGCTGGTGTGCGACAGCCCTGCCACCGGCAACGTGTGGCCGGCCCCATGGTGGATCAAGGAGGATAGATGCTCCCGTTTCCAGTTCACCTTTGCGGTGATCACCGGAAAGTTCAAACATGTTAATGGAGGCTGCAGCAACGACCCTGCATCGGATCAGCCCATGCAGCAAGAGAAGCAGATCAGAACAAGGGTAAAAAGGAAAGAGGTAGAGGGTTGGTTTATTATACTACCATGCGTACATATATCAAATGGATGTTATATGGAAGAGAAGAAAGTTGTCCGGCCAAAATATTTTATCGGACCTCACATGTTAGTAAGATGGAGAGTCTGATGTGACTAATAAAATGCGGCTCTAGATAGTATTTTTATATGTTATATGGCCTATGGGTAAAAAATATTTTTATTTATGAAAAAAAGCAGAAGATGAACATAATATTTTAACTTTAAGGATAAAAGCTTATGTAAATCTACCCAAATTTGTATCCAAAGAGTTGTCCTTACAAGAAAAAAAAAAATCGAACATATTAGCAATATCTGCACAAAATTTTTGTCTAAGTGTTGCATATGGCTAAATGCCGAGATTTTATATCGTGATCTCTATATTAACATTGTGTTTGTCCCCAATGATATTAATAAAATAATAGATCATGTGGGGATATGATCTTATCTAATCCTTGAGATTTCATGGCTTGATGATCTCTTAAAATGTTACATTATATAAACGGAATTTGAATTTTGAGATTTGAAAGCTTATGTGTCAACATTTTGCTAAATGTAAATATTAATTTGTATGTGCATGACCTCTTTTTGTAAGTTAGAACAAAATGAGAGTTTTGCTTCATAACTTTTAGGATTTGTAAATATATATAATATGAAATTTGAATTATACTTTAATTTGAATGTCATGACACATATTAGTAAGCTAAAAATGGGAAAAGAGATTCAATTTTTGTTATTTTTTTGTAAATATCAAACATGATTAAACAAAGGTGATTTGTGAGTTAATTACTCGTATCAAAACCAAGGGGGTCAATAGCTATTGTAATCAATAGTTCATGCATTCTAATTTCCTTTTTCTTTCAAAGTGTAGCACTTTTCCTATTCTTTTGTCCACTTGTCAACTTTTGGAGTCTGTTTGTGGTATCCATAAAATTACACATAGAGTGGCTCAGTAGTAAACGCCCATCATTGTACACTGAGCTACAATCAGGTCGGATTCGGAAACAAAATATTAGTTTCCAATTTTGATAGTCAAAATATAATTTCAATTTCAATTTCGATCCGATAAAATCAGAATGGTTAATTCCAATTCCCTTCCTATTCCGATTACATTATCAGAACTAACATTCTGATAAGTTAAGGTGTTTATCATGAATTTATCTTTTGAATTTATGAATAATTTATCGGAATAATTGATGTTGATTTTGATTATTTTTCAATTTCGATTCTGATTCCGATAATTTATTAGAATATCAAATATCGATAAACTATCGATATCAATTTTCAATTCTGAAATCGATAATCTTTATTAGAATCAAGTCAATATCAAGATTTCGAGTTCCGTTTACAACTCTATACACTTTACATGCTAGGTTCAAGTCCCCACCTCTACACTTACCTTTATAAAAAAAGTCAGTTGAAATAAAGATTTTGCTCCTACCAAGGAGGTAAAATTCTGAATGACCTAGGGTCTTATTAGTTGTATGCAAAACAGGTAAGTTGAAAATAGCCTCAATAAAAGAATTTCAAGGAAAATTAATAAACACAATCTTTTATTTGGCGGATAGAAAATTAACATGATGGTTTGTCCAAGTAACTTTTGTCAAGAGCATATTATGGCCACACCAGCCAATCAAACAACCCAACCATGGGATCTGACCATTTTTTGTGGTTTTTGGAGTGAGTCTGAATCCAATTAATGTTGGGTCAACTAATCTTGAGATGATTAATTTGGTCCATGTCATCTTTATTCAATTCCCTTCTCAATTTTATGACAGTTGAGAGATTGTGACCAGTACCCCAATAAACACCAATCACTTTGTTTGGCCTGGGCTTCACTGGACCCACATGAAGTGAAAACTATAGGTGCCCACCATGACCCTCTTTGCAATTTTGACTGCATAATTGGTGGGTGGGGCAAATCATGTGGAAAATGATGAGATGGGCAGTCACAGGAATGCTTGGGAAAATGCGGATTTTGATGCGCTAGGACTTATACATATATGTAGGCTTGATCACCTTATTTTTTAGATGAGATGGTCTTATAAATGGATGAATGCAATTATAGTTGAACTAGTCTTCATCAACCCATAAATTTAGTAACTAACTTAGAGTTGGGCCTTTGGTTATCTTGATTTGATTGTATTGATAAGATTGATGTTTATTTTTTGAGAAATATTTGTTGTAATTAGATCGGATTGGCAACAAGACCTATATCAAATAATCTCATTAGTTAGGAAAGAGAGAGAAAGATTGGTCTAATAAAACCCTTAGTCATGAAATTGTTTAGCAAGTTAGATTACACACGGTCACAAATGAGCTATAGATGGTGACAAATAAGTTATATACATCACAAATAGGTTACAAAATACTACATTATTATTTACAGTTACAACATTTATAGCATCTACATTAGGACTCTATGGCTTAATTATTATTTCTCCAACTCGTCATTTCTCTCATGGTCAACAGACCTGATTATTTTTTCGATTGGGAGGTATTTCAAAGCTCTTTTTGTGCTTCTCTCCTTTTTAAGGGATACTTTCGAGCTCTACTGTGCTGCTCTCTTTTCTTCGTGATTGGCTTACAATATTTGAACGAACATTGTTGAAATGTAAGGCAGTAACGACATTGTGCATAGCATCATAAATGGGTCAAAGAATGACCTACTTATTTTAGAGGGTGGCAAAAATAGTGGTACAAATCTCGGGAGAGATATTTGAAATATCACACCCTTTGGCGCTGTAGAATGAGACCCACACTGTATGACCACAATATTACATCCCATGCTTTCCCTTTCTCTATGACGATAGACTTAGATGTCGACTCGTCTTGTATGACGTTCAACTTCTTCCGTAGATGGCACAAGAAAAACGATGTGTCATAATGGAAGACTAGATGCAATGGTAAGAAGATGAAGATACGTAGAGCATGAGAAAATTTTCTTCGTTTTCATAACCTTTAATATGTTACATATTAGTGGGTGGTTAGAAAGTAAAAATAGATTTACAAATTATTTTAAAAAAAATTCGATCTCAAGGGTCGACAATGTGAGTGGGAAAGATAAAGTTTAGATATTAAAATAAGCCTTTACGTAATCACAGTGGAGTCATGATACGTGCCTCGGGAAAGGGCATGAAGGCGGAGCTAATTATTGGACTTCTGGTGATTACTTTTCACACGACCCAATCGCTAGCTTCTCAGTATTTCAGTGGGACATTTATACCATGTCAGTTGGATAACTAACATTTCTCATAAAAAAATTAAAAAAAAAACATTCTCATTAAAACATAAGTGGAGCTCACCGACCACATAGATCCTATAACTTTTTTATCCTTGTTAAAAGATGAAATGACATGACTGAATTTATCATATGTGCACCACAAAGTTACAAATGGCAAAAGACGAGGCATTCCAAGAGAAAAAAAAGTTCATATGAAGAGAAAAGAATGAGGAGATGATGGCTGGGACATAAGGCCGTCACCTATGACGTCTACCAACAAAACCAACCCCCACTCTCACAAATTATATATTTGTAGAGAAATGCTTATTGTTCGGGTGTCCGGACAAATGATTTGTCCGGACGTCTGATTGGGGGCGTTGTTATTAGATAGCGACTCCAAATTTGAATCCCGCACTTAGAGCACTGTCCAATGAGACAACGTCAACACAGACATCCGACAAATAATTTGTCCAGACATCCGTGCACAAAGTGTTTCTCATATTTGTAAAGGCAGTGCGAATACTAACTTAGAGCCACGAGTTAACATACATAGACTCAGGTGGCTTAACATTGAAGTTTTCACTTATTTATTTTTCCTTAAACTTATTGGCCTAATAAAATAACTCAACCTCGTAATTAATAGGCGGTTCTAAGATTATCTGAAACAAGTGTAGTTTTATCTGGATTCACATGTTTGAATTATTAAACTAGAATTTTATTTATCCGCATGAGTAGGTCTTTTACGATCCGCATATCAAACTGGCTCAAAGTTCAATAATTTTTTTTTTACTTTACAACACTAATTCGGATATGACCTTGAAAAAGCAGCATCACAGCTCCTTTTGTTTGGATTCTTTCTCCCCATGAAGATAAATATGCATTTGAGGAGTGTTTGTTTTTATATTTAAAAAAAATGATAAGATAACATGTTCGTGTGATATATATGACATAAGAGAAATACTGGTTACTCGAGCGCCCGGATAATCCAGCTGAACTAGATCGGCCACGCAGTCCACGCGCGGCCGACCAATCAAGTCGGTCGCGCAGTCGATCCAGCTCAACCAACTACTCAGGTGCCCGAATAGCTAGCACTTCTCATGACATAATATTTTAGTTTAGTGAACGGGTTTTCATGGGTCGAGTCGGCTTTAACCCTCTACAAAGATAAAAAAATCGTGTCTTGTGTAGGTGTTTTTATATAGATGATCAAATTGATGTCAACGATGTTTCTTTCTAAAAATAAAAATTCATGTTAAAAAAAGGCTTCATTCCTCAAAGTGTGTTAGAGTTTGTAAGAAGATGACAAAAAGATTGCGTCTAAAGCCCAGGTCCTCGAGCACCGGGTCGTTTTGGGCTTTAGAGTCGTCCAGACGCTGGGCTGTCCTCTTCTGATAGGCCTGAAGCGTCTGGGCCACGTCAGCATAAGCCCGACCACAACCCTCCCTCTTCTGTTACTCTCACAACCTCGCACGCGGGTTTTGTCCGAGGACCGCCGTCCAGCAGCGGCCGCGCGTTCCACCGCCGCCGACCTCGGCCGCGACTCTCTCTCTCTCACCTTGTCTCCTCCCTTCTCTTTCGTCAGCGCACTCTCCCATCTCCCTCTCTCTCAAGCTCTTCCCTCTTCCCTTCTTCCTTGCCACTGCTACTGCTCATTCCGGCGCTGCCGCCGCCGGATCGCCCAGCCGCGCTTGCCCTGGCTTGCTTACACCACCGCGGCTCTGCCGACCACCAGTCCGACTCGGCCCCGTGCTGGGCCCTACCCGGCCCACCGGGGGCGCACCCCAGTCCGCACTTCTTCGAAGTCCGCCCACCCCCAGTCAGCCCACTGCTTCCTCCCGCATCACCAAGTATTATGATATTTTCATGTACCCTCGCTGGGGCATCTGAATTCTGAAGGACATTTGTTTCTCTACGGTGATGACTAGAACGAACCTTCTATCACTGTGATGAGGGTTAATGCTGTTTTTGCACGGTATGTTATTTACTTCATTTTTGGTATTTTTTTCGCTATTTTTCTGTAGTTTATGAAGTATGTTTGACGGTTTCCATTTTTATCAGTTTGCAGAGACCTCTTTGGAGAAGTTCTTCAACTGATCTAGGTATGCTTCTGGTTTCCTCTTGTGATTCAGGGGGTTCTACATTTATTGTCAGTTTGCTCTGGTAAAACTAGCCTTGAATTCACGCATCCCTCACACTTTGATTTTGTTTCCAACAGTTTTTTTAAATTTTTAGAGATGCGTTCAAGAGATATATCAAGTGATAACAAAATTGTCTGACCAGCTTATTTATGGTAAACATATGAATTTTGGCTCCTTAGTGGAATACAGATTCTAGCTTTCATATTATTTTGACAAATTGGAGTACAAATTCTATCTTTCTTATCATTAAAACAACTTAGAAAAATGATCAATTATGTCTACATTCACATAATTGGCCCCAAAAAGCTCCCATAGGAGGAATTGCTTATGTGAATGAAGGTTTCATGGAAAAAGAGAAGCTCTGGATTCTTGTTGGTGTTGGTGTATTTTGGGCACATCAAGATAAGTTTTTCAACCTGGTAGATGATAGAAAGGCACCATGTGATTTATGCGGTATCATTCTATTCTTATTTCTGATTATCAATAATCCTCACAGATAATGTCACCTTGGTTTATCTAAGTTTTATCATCAACCTTCTTTTTCCAATCTTAGTTACCCCTCGGTAGTCTTGTGGATATTGGACACCATCAAGTGTAAAAGAATGTGTGTGATGTGGATTTCATGATTCAGTCAGGGTATGTGCTTCTGATGATCTTTACTTATATTCATAAACCCTGCCAACTGCTGCTGTCTTCTCATTGGTTTTTCTATAACTTCCGGTTTTGGTCTCTTTGCCACTGCCATATTGAACTTTTTTGGTTCCTTGAACTAATTCCAGTTCTGGAACTATTGGTAATTTAGTTGCTTACATGCTTAGTGAATCTCTGTCTATTCTTTTTAAGATAGAGGATCTTCTACGACTTTCCTCAGTTATAAAAGACATGTATGAACCTTGTTGTCTTGTGGAGAGTTCACATTTTCATTTCTCATTTCACTGGCATTCACTTTCTTAATGTCTACACTGATTTATATTTTGGTGAAGTGGTTTTCATTTTCAATCCCTTTTCTTCAACTTCTCAACTAAAACATATAACATATATGTATATACACACAAAATGTCTGTGTTGTTCTGGGTGATAGTTGTTATTTCTTTTTCTGATGTATGTTATTTAGGGTGGAGGCTCTTTTCTTCTCTTAGCTCAAATTTGATGGATTTTCTTGGGGAGCTCGGTCATCAGTTATCACAGACAAGAAAAGTGGACTGCATAGTGCAGGATAACGTGGATGCTCACCAATCTCAACAGAGGTTACATGGGGACAGATGTGAGCCACAAAGAACATTTGGTTTGGATGGCACTAATTCAGATTTAAAGTTTCAGACACAGTTGGGATCAATGCCTATATTTCAGCGCCAAAGGATGACTCCATTTTAAAAGAGGCTATTGTGATCCAAAAGATTCTCAAGTCTAACAGAAACATTTGTGAGTTAGAATCAACTCTCAACAAAACTTGCTTCTCAGTGACTGAGGATCTAGTTATGGAAATCCTTCGAAGACATCGCTCTGACTGGAAATTGGCTATGTCTTTCTTCAACTGGGCCTCTGGTCAACAAGGATATTCCCATGGCTCTCGAGCATACAATGAAATGCTAGATATTCTTGGAAGAATGAAACTGATTAATCTCATGCGGCAAATGTTTGATAATATCCCTCTAAAGAGTTGTGATCCGATTGTTAATGAGAGAACATTCGCAATTCTGTTGAACAGATATGCAGCATCTCATAAGGTCTCTGAAGCAATAGAAATATTTTACAAGAGGAAGGAACACGGTCTGGAACTTGACTTGAGTTCATTCCAGACACTTTTGATGGCTTTATGTAGATATAAACATGTTGAGGAGGCAGAATCACTCTTTATCCAGAAACAACAGGAGTTCCCTCCTGTTATTAAGAGCAGAAATATTATTCTTAATGGTTGGTGTGTGTTGGGAAGCTTTCGTGAGGTCAAAAGATTTTGGAATGACATAGTTACTTCGGATTGCAAGCCAGATCTATATACATATGGGATTTTCATAAATTCTTTGGCGAAGGCTGGAAAATTGGCAACTGCTGTAAAGCTATTTGCTACCATATGGGAGAAAGGTTTTAATCCCGATGTGACACTATGTAATTGTATTATTGACGCCTTGTGTTTTAAGAAGAATATTCCACGGGCTCTTGAAATTTTTGAGGAGATGAATGAACGGGGATGCTTTCCAGATCTGGCAACTTATAATACTCTCATCAAGCATATTTGCAAGATCAGGAGAATGGAGAAAGCCTATGAACTTCTTGACAGGATGGAAGAGAAGGGTTACCCACCGGATGCCAGGACTTACACATACTTCTTCAAAACAATGAAGAACCCTGAAGAAGTTGCTGTGATGCTTTCAAGAATGAAAAGGAATGGATGTAAACTTAATGGCGACACATATAACTTGATCTTGAACTTGTACGTCAAGTGGGATGAACAGACAGGTGTCCACTCTGTGTGGACAGACATGGAGAGAAATGGAGTGGGTCCTGACCAGCGATCTTACACGATTATGATCCATGGACTTCATAGTAAAGGAAAGCTGGATGAGGCTCAAAGATATTATACTGAGATGCAGTCAAAAGGATTGATACCAGAACCAAGAACAAAGTTGTTGATTAAAGCAATTGTATTAAAAAGAAAGGATGATGCTAATCAATCTTGTTCTTAACGCAGTTAACTTGCTGCTGTGATGCATTCTCTACTCAGGCTTGGTCTTTCTTGCTGGCACCTGCTTTCTGATTGTTTTATTTTGTTCTGGGTTGCTGCTTCTTTTGAACTCCTTTTTTTTCCCAGCTGGAGGAAGGGAAAATTGATTGCATTAGGAGCCAGGAATACAAGTACTGCATGCACAAGTTTGTTCTTTCTTCTATCTTTGTGAATGCAATGAATAAGGTACGGCAAACTTGCCCATACTAAGTTTGTGATTGGTGAACTGGTCATCCATATATGTACGCCGCAACAGGTCTGCGCAGATCAGGTCAGACGTGGAGCATGATGACAAGTCCAATGAGCATAACTGCTTGAGGGGTGGCCCTAAGGCAGAACAGTCAGGATAACTCACTGACTAATGTACTGGGGTTCCTGAGTTTTATTCTGCCTGGGACAGATGACTGGTATCCTGGGGATCCCTTGCCTGCAGCCACTCAGGGTTAATGACAAATCCAGGTTTCCATCATCATCCAAAGATAACCACTTGACCTGGCCTTGGATTAGAAGTATGCCGATCTAACTGCCCCTCAATAGAGGATGGTCAGGATGGATTGGTAAACGTCAGCCAGACTAGGTAGCAGCAAGTTCAGGCTAGATTTCCGGTTCCAATTAAACCTGGTGAGAAATTCGGGTCAAAAGAACCCCACCGTAGCTTTTATCTGGAAGGTGAGCCCTGCTATAGCTTGACCTGTTCATAAAGACCTTTTACTTAGATCTTCTGTTCTAATGGGTGAAAAGGGTTAGGTTCTGTCCAGCCTTCATGTATTCCTTGGTCACCAAGTCACCTGGTTGTGCCTTTTAGTTCTTGACTTGTTATTCCCTGCATTCAGTGGTACACTACATAACAAAGAGTAATCTATGGTTAAACTTCTAAACGGTTGCATAAATATACATAACCTTAAGATGACTAATGCACTAAATGATCAAGTCTGCCTCGGAGATGCTCACATGGAATAATTGGTTGAAACTTGAATTTTATTTAAAAAAACTTGAAACAAGTAAGTTGAATATGTTCTTTATTGCACCTTCATGTTGTGTCTAAATTGTTTATTACCTCCCTTGGACAGCAGAAAGTCCTAAATTCAAATGCCACTGTCCTCGTGATATTCCAAGTCTTAGTGGTCAATGCCCTTAATGTTTTGCATCGTCAATATCAAGAAATTATTAGTCTAGAGTTGGGATGGTGAGGTGAAGTCAAGAAAGTGAAATAGCATTGTATAGGACTTCAACTAAGGGCATATTCTGGGCATGTTAGAACAGGCACACCAAGGTACCTAGTCTGACTATGAATTGGTTGGAGTTTTGATCCTCCAAATGCAAGCGAGGATGGAACTCTGGCTATATCTAATCCTCACTTGAGACCTGTCCATCTGCCCAAACCCCCCACCTCTCCCTGCAACCGATTCTCACCAATTCCCCAGTGATCGCCAGCAGTGCGTGCTACGGGGCAACTGTGCACATACAGGGGAGGAAGGGACCTGTCACTACCTACCCGCAGCTAAAGTTTGTAACCATTGTGGCCGTGCTTTCCTTTTTCTCCATCACCAACATGGGGTGTGGGTAGGGCTGTTCATAATATGGTTCAATCCGAAAAACCGAACCGAACCGAACCGAACCGGCTAGTTCGGTTCGGTTCGAGTTGAGAAGTTCCATGGTTCAGTTCGATTTTGCACAGTGAAATCGAATGAACCGAATATATATTAAATATATTTAAATATAATATAACATGAAGAATACCTAGCCCAGTGGGCTAGCGCGTTGCTTTCTGTTGGGCGGTCCTGGGCTTAAACCGAACCGGTTCGGTTTGAATATAATTTCGGTTCAGTTTGGTTTTCTCAAAAAGAAATCTAAACCGGATCGAACCGAACCGAGAACAGTCCTAGGTGTGGAACCAGTTGGGGTGGGGGCAGGGAGGGGGTAGAGGCGTGGGGTTTTGCGGTAGATAGACAGGTGCCATGTGATGGAACCTTCAGAAAGAACACGAGGGCTCAACGTTGCTATTATTGATTTGCACCTCGTATCTTACTCGATGTTAATATCTACATTCCCCTTAGAATGCTTCAGCAACAAAGTTCCCACCTGGAGTTCAAAATTTTAGTTCAGATACTGTTGCCGCAGAGAATATTCTCGGTACCATAATTCTAATTGCGCAAATCGTTTGTTATATATGTTGTCTATTGGCGAGAGCGGAGAGCCTAGATGGTGTGAAAAGCACCATGCTACTTTGAATTTGGGTAGCTTGGTGTTACTTATTCCCATTATCCATGGTAGAGCTGTCAACGGGTCGGAGTCGGAATCGAAAATGATATTTTCTGTATCTATTTTTTATAAGAAAATCGGAAACGGGTCGAAAATGAAAAATAATCAAAAATATTTGGTGCGATCAAATGGTAGATGTACGTAGTATTAGAAGTAATGATAAAAGAAATGTCTTTGATAATAATAGGTATAATAAATACTACAATAGAGATAAGTTAATTAGATTCTATTTACAAATCAAGGAGAAGCTAAAAACTTTAACTTAGCCTAAAGTTTTTTAATATTAAAAAATAAGATTTTAAAAATATATATTTTGTAAATAAAATAAAAATTATATTTTATCGAAACGAAAATGGAAAATAATCGAAAACGAAAAAAACAGATATGAAAAAGTTGGAAACGGAGTCGGAAAATGGATATTCATTGGCAGCCCTAATCCATGGTGTCTTTGTAAACTAGCTTTTGATGAAACTGACCTACTTTAACCCTTTAAATCTGATTCTTGTCTATGTTATTTTGTTTCCTAGCTAGTTTCTCTTTCTGGATTTCGTTACTTTGTTAATATGGAGCGAGGTGATTTGAGATCATGTTGTAGACTAGAACACATACTTCATAAATTGAGAAATATTTATTGCACTTTCCAAAGTGCACTTCCCATGGCTCCTTATTGGTCAATACATTAGTGTTGCATTGTACCCATCTAATGGAAGCCATGGAAAGTGCAGTTCTTGCAGTTTCGAACGTGCAATAGAATAAAACTTTATCTGCACTACAAAGTCTTCTGTGTTATAAAGCATAATATAAGTAAAAGTATTGTTCAATCAAGTGTATTTTTTTTTATAATCATGTAATGTAATAATATGATAATTATGCTTGTAATATTATTATTTACGACAACCTTTGGTATTAATGTTCATATTCAGAAAGGTCATCTCTTAGACCATTCTGGCTGTTTTTTGCTTGCAGGTTAAACCTTGATGTTCTTGTTGAGGGAGTGCTTACTACACTTGGTATGACATGGTAATTTGCGTGGCGTCACGTTAGATTCTATGTGGATTGGCGGAAGTGGTGATCGGCGACACAGTGGATAGTTACTCTTAATCTAAAATTTCTATTTTTTAGTTCAAATCACTATTATAAAGTTACTATTAAAATTTAGTCAATATTTTTAAATATATGATTCCAAATTGTTAAAAGTCTAGTCAATATTTTTAATTTTATGAGTAATATTTTAAATTAATATTTATATATTTTTTGTCCATGCATTGCTCTCTTTGTCCGTTAATATGTATGATGTCATATGAGTTGTCATATCACCGCAATTTAAATGTAGTAAACTTTTTCCTAAGGATCCCGGTTGGGTCGATCGGTTAGAACTCTTGCTTAAAAGCAAGAGATCCCGAGTTCGATTCTTAGGGGGGGCATCTGATTTACATGTAATTTTCGAGGTGTGTAGATCCGGAGTTTTTTCGATCAAGTGGGGTAAGGGTAATACGGGTACACGGAAAATAGGAGCTGCCAAGTCCTGACTTTGGAGTTCACGAACACCAATCTCTGAGCCCACAAAATCACACGGAGCGAGATTTTCTCGTTACCAAAAAAAAACTTTTTCCTAAAAAAAGAGAGAGAGATAAGAGCCTGGATAAAGAATGGGAAGTGACAAAAACGGAGCAAGCGCAGTGCTTATTATGAGCCACCTTTTTCGGGACGTGTAACTTTGGTGGCCAATACTGAGAGGTTATCATAGGACTAGGATGGCATGTAAGTTCAATCAACATAGTGGTGTTCACAATTCACTTCAAATTTGAAAAATAAATTGAGTTGAATGGTTCAATTCCATACCCAATTTCAGTTTGATTTGGTCTGACAATTGGATGAAATTAAAAAACAAACTGAAAAATTAATTTATTATATTTTCAAATATTATACAATCTACCATGAAATAATTACGTACAGATGTAACCTGAGTATATATTTAAATTTGCATATGTTTTTTAAAAGAATCAAATTACATATATTTGTATCCTTAATGTACATATATATACTACAGCTAGCCCTCATCTTTGTTTAGTGTTCAATAAGTGTTAGGAGTGCTCAAATTTTGGTCCAATCTGAAAAATTGAACCGACCGATTTGGTTCGGGTTGGATGTCTCTTTAGTTCGGTTCGGTTTCACATTGTAAATTTAGATGAATCGAATATATATATATATATATGATATCACAAAAGAATACATAGCACAGTGGTTAGTGCATTGCTTCTTCTTTGAGAGGTTAAAAATGGTTTTTTTTTTTATTTCGATTTGAACCGATTCGGTTCAACTTGGTTTATCAAAAATTAGGGTGGGTTGATTAAAAAAAAAAGATGAACTGAATCGAACCGAATTGTGTTCACCCATAGTAATTGTAGAGTTATATAGAGACAACGAAGTACACTTTTTCATGGCTTGAATAGTATGTATCACAGTTTAATGTTTACATGTTTGGTACTGGGATAGGCTGAAAATTTGCAATTTATTCTTGATCTGTCTTAATACCAAACGGCTCATTAAGAAATTTTACGCAAAAAAATCCTTTTTTTTGCCAGAAGCAAAAAAGTCCTCTTAGAATCATGGAACTATCTTTCCTTCATTGGTATTTGTTAACACATGAATCAAAACATGAACAGTTTTAGCCATAGTAAATATATAATAAGTGAAGCGTCTGAATTTTATTTTGTTTGTTTAATCAAAGTTATTTTTTAAAAAGAAAACCTATTCTGTAGCTAGTCCATCTTGTGCGTGCACTTTCTTTTTGTCTGATGAGTCCAACTTTGTTTCTTTAGGATGTCTACGATGGTGACACCGGTTAAAGAGGTTGAAACAACCGGTAATGAGTTGGGTTAAAATTAATTTTAACTCAGAGCTAAAAATAATTAATTTTTAATTTATTTTTATTTTGTTTGCATATGAGTTAACTCATTTGACTATAATGAGTTAATTTATTTTTCTCAAATATATTTTGGTAAGAAAAAATGAGTTAATCTATGTTGGGAAAAGAAAAAGTAACAATTAATACTGTGTACCGTGAGAGCAAAAAGATAGTTAACTCAATGAGTTAACTCCAACCCACCTCCAGAGGTGGGTTGAAAAATTGTGAGTTAATTCACTTTTGACTCACTTTTAATCTAATTCACTTGAGTTAACTTTATAACATTTTCAAATTACTTTTTGAGTTAGTTTTGAGTTAACTCTATGTTAACTTTAGTCTAACCCATTACCAAACTGAGGCCAAGTGTCTTGAGTTTGTGGTTAAAGAGGTCTCTCCAATTAGGACTGTTTATTATTCGGATTAATTCAGAAAATCAAATTGAACTGATTGATTTGAGCTAGTTCAATTCTATTTGAGAGTGCTCTCGATTCAGTTCGATTTTTTATTATGAAATCGACTGAATCGAATATATATTATATGTATTTGATAATATATAATTTCACAAAAAAATCGCGGCTCAGTGACAAGTGCATTGGACTTTGAGTGAGAGGTTTTGAGTTCGGACCACCATTAAAAACATCTGCTTTTTTATTTTCAGTTCAACCGAGTGGAAGTTCGATTCAATTTGATCATGGGGTCGGATCGATTTTAATTTACCCAAAAATGAGATGAATCGGACCGGACCGAATCGTATTCACACCTATCTTCAATGTATACTTTTGGGAAGCATCTTGGTTTCAACAACAAAGATAACTAACTTTATCACTTGAATAACTAACTTATATATGCATGTTTGGGGGTAAAAAAATTCAGAGAAGATTGAAAAGATGTCATCTAAATTATGAACTTTTGTTTAAAAGAATGGTTGTACATGGATGCCCCATAACATTTCACATGTGAGATCAGCATATATGCCACACGGTAGAGTGCACTTCACATGAAATATTGGCATGCTTTATGACACATGGGTTGTCAGCCCATGTGGAATGCACTTGCGAGAAAGACTTGCTGCACTTTCAAAAGTGCAGCAAGTGCATTCCACATGGGCTGGTAGCCCATGTGGAACCAACTTTTTTGGTGCCACATGGGCTGACAGCCCATGTGGATGGTGCGACATGGGCTGTCAACCCATGTGGAATGCACTTGCTGTACTTTTGAAAGTGCAGCAAGTCTTTCTCGCAACCGAGAAAGACTTGCTGCAATTTCAAAAGTACAGCAAGTGCATTCCACATGGGTTGGCAGCCCATGTGGCACCAACTTTTTTGATGCCACATGGGCTGATAGCCCATGTGAATAGTGCCACATGGACTGTCAGCCCATGTGGCACCAACTTTTTTGGTGCCACATGGGCTGACAGCCCATGTGGATAGTGCCACATGAGCTACCAACCCATGTGAAATGCACTTGCTGCACTTTTGAAAGTGCAGCAAGGTTGCGAGAAAGATTTGCTGCACTTTCAAAAGTGCAGCAAGTGCATTCCACATGGGTTGTCAGCCCATGTGGCACCAACTTTTTTGATGTCACATGGGCTGACAGCCCATGTGGATGGTGCCACATAGACTGTCAGCCCATGTGGCACCAACTTTTTTGGTGCCACATGGGCTGACAGCCCTGTGGATAGTGCCACATGGGCTACCAACCTATGTGGAATGCACTAATTACTACACTTTTGAAAGTGCAGCAAGGTTGCGAGAAAGAAGTGCAGCAAGTGCATTCCACATGGGCTGGCAGCCCATGTGGCACCGCAGCCCATGTGGCACCAAAAACGTTGGTGCCACATGGGCTGCCAGCCCATGTGGAATGCACTTGCTGCACTTTTGAAATTGCAGCAAGTCTTTCTCTTGTGCAAAATGCAATGGGTTGTTCTGCACATCTACATGCATCTAACGCAATGCAGATGGCACATGGTGTTATAATACTTTGTGATTATTTTTCTATTTTATATATGATTTATTTTAAAATTTTCCTCTAAAGATCGGATACTAATTATGATCATATAGTGCATTACAAGTAAGCAAACTAAGGCAAGAGATCGTATTAGAATAAGTAGATATGGGCATTCACAGGTCATCCTAACCAATCGTCTAAATATACGTACAGACATGATCTAGGTTAAACTCTCAAACGAGAATAGGCCAAAAGAGTTGTGTAACCCGCAGAAGAAAGGATTTGGGGAGGAAGATCTACCTGTACTACTCTGAAAAGGGTTCTTAATTGGACCCAGAGCTTCAGATTGGTGGAACATCCATGGGACCTCTTCCTCTAGGAAGAAGACTCCACCCCACCAGTCTTCATGGCAACTTTGGCGTAGTTAGAGAGAGACGAGGGCAGGGTTAAAGAGGATGGTGTTTTGGCGGAGGGGGGGGGGGGGGGTATTAACCGAATAATTTTTTTGGGGGTAGTCTCTCTTTGGTAATGGGTTAGACTAAAGTTAACTCAGAGTTAACTCAAAACTAACTCAAAAAATAGTTTGGAAATATTACAAAATTAACTCAAGTGGGTTAGACTAAAGGTGGGTCAGATGTGAGTTAACTCACAATTTTTCAACCCACCTCTGGAGGTGGGTTGGAGTTAATCTATCGAGTTAACTACTTTTTTACCCCCATGGTACACAACATTAATTGCTACTTTCTCTTTTCCCAACACAACATTAATTGTTACTTTTCTTTTTTAAGTTACTTTTTGATATGAAAGTGGGTTAACTCAATTTACCTTGCCAAACAATCAAGAGAAGTGAGTTAACTCACTGTAGTTAAACTGGGTTAACACACACAAAAATAAACTAAAAAGTGAGTTAACTCTACATAACATTAGTCATGGGTTGGAGTTATCTCTAACTCCACCCATAGGAGTGGGGTTAAATTATCTCATATTTTTTAAGGGTAGTTTTAACCTCAACTTTTTTTACCTACTAGACTCACATATCTCTTCCAAAATATTTTACTTAAAAATAAATTAAATAACTCTCGGTTAGATAATCAAAGATTTCTTAACCCTTTGACAAATCAGCCGGACTTTTTTTTTCCCCTGCACCACAGAAGGTCGTTCAAGAGCAATGAGTCTAAAACAGCCGTGAAAGAGATACATCTGTAGAAAGAAAAAACAGAGGGAGAGATTAAGATAGAACTGGTCAGATCAAGACTGGAGGCAAATGGTGATAGGTCGAACAAAAAGGGTGGGAGGATCTTGCCATTAGAACCTTAGCAAAAGGTATCTCTCAGGAACTACAATTTATCTGCAGAGAAGGGCGGGGTAGCTACATGGTGAAGGAAATGGTTGACAACCGTACGTCTTGAAGAAGGAAGATTATATAAGATGTCAGTAGGATATATATTAATTAGGAGTTTTTTTGTTAGTACCTAGATAGTGTAGTTTTAGTGTGTTTTTGGTTCTAAGTTTTGTAGGTTGTTTTATGTTTTCGTTCTTCTTGTTAGGGATGCCCACTAGGCATCTAATTTGCTGTTTGTAAGGATTATGTTAATTAGCTTGTGTTTAATGCAGTTTGATTGGGTTTCTTGTGGCTCCTCTCATTGGTGACAATTGTGACACTGCATCCAATTGTCACCAATGAGGATCGACGACAACTTTATTTTAGGATTATGTTATAATATCCTTTTCGTATGATATGCTATTGTTACTATATATTAGTGATCCTTTTTTATACTCAAAACTTATGCTCGTTAATGATCTTTATTTGAAGGGAAAGTGTTCCACGGATAGATTACAAATGAGCGGTTGAAGTCGAAGAAGCAATGCAATTGGGTTTTTAGGTTCCCTTTTTATACTCCAAACTCTCCCTCTCGCACCACCCAATCTCGATTGTTCTCGTAGTCATCACTACTTTTTCTTTTTTTCTTTTGAGTTCCTAAGAAATGACCGGGTAGGGATGTCAAAGACTCAAAATACGGTGTGGGTACAGTGAACTATTCATTTCTATGTCTACTAAAGAAAGATTGTATCTATTTGCTATCCGAGTAAGTATTTGGATAATGATGTATTTATAAATTATTTTTTAATATCAAAATTTTTTGGCTAATCGACAGTTAGCAGATAGTTGCCAATTATAAAAAAAACATATAAAACTAAATTTAATAGATAATTAACTCATAAAATAAAAATTAAATAAAAATAATTTATATGATAAACTAATACATTTTTAATTTAATTTCTATATCATTATTAGTCATGAGTCAATATAGAATGAAATAAAATATAAAACATACACATAATAGGATATATTTAATGTATTGCAACAGTTGCCATTATTTAGGACAACCTTTTGATGTTATACCTTAGATCTAAATCTAAGGAGAGTAATATTAATAACATATATATGGTATATTTTAACGGTAACTGACGAATACGGTTCAGAATGAAGTTTATCTATTTTTATAGGACAATTAATTAGGAGTCTCTAATTGTAATATAGAGGTCTTTACTGTAACAGAGTTTAACATATATTGTAGCATTGGATAACAATTACTGTAATGAGTTATAGTTTAGTGACTAGAAAATAAGTCAAACATCTGATATGGACTCTTACTTAATTTACCATTATTTATATTTGTTAAGAAATTGAGTATATCATATCCGTTAATTTATCGGAAAAAAAAAATCCATTTGCGAAACATACGATTATCAAGTTATTAGTTATATTGACATCCCTGTAACCAAGGGCCAAGCGATGGTGAACTTGGCCTTTCTACTTTGCACTACAACCTGTCTGCAGCCTCATTGCTGCACCTTCTTTTTTATTATTATTCTAGAAATATATGTCGTGATTAAAAATTCTTATAAATATAATTTCATCATAAAAGATGTTTACAACATGGTTTGACATGGTGAATCAAATCGGCTCGATTCAGTCGAATCGGAGCGGTCGTATCAGGGGAAACCAATTTGAGATTCGTGATTTGGTCCAATTCACATATATATATATATATATATATATATAATGAGTATATATTACATATATATATATGTATAGTAAGGCATATATGTATGGATATATGTAACATGAGAATGAGCTCAATAATTTACATGGAATGATATGGAACTCATATTTTATTTATTTTATATCATTTAAGTAAATGTTATAATTTATTATTTTTTTGCTTAAGATATTACATGTAAATAAAGAAATACTCTCATTGAATCCAATACAAATATAAAAAAGTCATATCTCTTACCAATAAAAAGTTAACTCTTTCATCTAAGAAGAAAATCACGATTTTAGTAATTTTATCAAAATAACAATTTTCTAATCCCTCGTAATTTGACATATCTAAAAATTTCATAATTCAAATAAATTTAATAGAATATGAAAAATTTAAAATTCAGTGAAAAAAGTGAAACGTACCTTTTAAAGATAACTTTTCATGGAAATCTATTCATTTGGTAACTTTTACAATTAACATTTACTCCATGCGCTTACAAAATTAAAGCTATATGCTGCTAAGAACAGTTAAATATCTTAGAGCTTAGGACGTTTAATAGTTAACTTACAGGGACCAAAATGTTGAATATAAAATATTACATGGATTAAAAACATGAAACCTTAAACAACAACCCACCAAATTCTCTCTAATGTAGCTAGCTTCTAGGTGTAGAACAGAGAATAGTTGAGATGTAATAGTTGCTGCAGAGATTAATTAATCACCAAACACAAAAATATATCATGACTCGCAATCAATAAGATTGATGCGATTTCAGACAAGCTACATCCCAGCTGCCTTGTCTCCCGCGCCGCCTGGGTTCCGTTGGGTCATAGACGTTCCCCAGATCAGAGGGTCGTCGTCGGGCTCGATGGCCATGTTCGGCGCCGGAAACGGGTCGAACCCGGTAGGGTCCAAGCAGAGACCCGAAGGCGGGACGTCGGTGATGTATATGCCCCCGGCCATCATGTCCAAGAGGGCAGCAGCCTCCCGGTGGATCTTCTCGAATGGTTGTCCCAGGGGATCACGATGCTCCCCCGCGGTCGCAGGAGGTGGCGGCACAGGTTTTGCGAGGCCCGTCGTCCGCGGGATGTGAAAGATGAGCGGTGACGGCCCTGAGTACTGCTGGGGACGATCCGCGCCGGGCTGCTGCGGATGTTGCAATGGCGGTGGTGGCGGCGGCGGCGGGTGGACGTGATGCTCGGCAGCGGCGTGCTGCTGCGGGTGCTGGTGCCCTGGCATCGGCACCGATGGCAGGGCGGGTGGTCGAGGTAGTGGCAGGGGTGGAAGTTGGTCACCGCGTTCAGTCCTTTGTACTGGAGCGCCGCCAGGTCGTACGCTTGCGCTGCTTTCTCCTCGGTGTCTGCTCAAACACAGTATGCATGGGAGATGAGGAAACAGAGGTCTGTGCTAGCTGTGTGAGAGAGGGAGATGCGTTTAAAAGAGAAGATATCTCAGAGAGAGAGAGAGAGTGCGACGTGCATGGGAAGGGATATATCAATAGACAGATGGAAGGAGAGAGATTGGATAGA